>VMDO01007132.1:50529-94196 GCA_007922755.1 Pedetes capensis | reverse complement strand
GATACCAACTCGATGGCACCTAACGATGACAACAACATACTGGGTAGAACTGCTATGTGGCAGGCTGGGGAGAGATTTACTCAAGGGTTGCAGGTCCTCTGGGCGACCATGTCACAGACATTTTCCTAAGGCCCACGAGCAAAATGATGAGCTCACGGTTTGGGAAGGTATGTGGTTTTGTCAGCACTACTGAGGACCTCGTGGCTTTGTTGCCTAAGTCCAGTCAGGCCAGTGGCCATTCCCTAGTTCCTCTACCGACCCAGTGGACATTCTCTGTGGTCCCCAGCCTGCCACATCTGGCTCCCATCCCCACCACTAACTCCCCCAGCCACCTTTTCCTGTGCTTCAGCCTCACTCCCTCACCTGGGGCTGAGAAATGGCCGGAAGTCCTGACTCAGCCTCACTTATGAGGCAGTGGCTGCCAGACCCACTCTGCGGCTCTCAGCGCACATGCTCCAGGCATTGCTGTGCACACTCACCCCAAAATCTTTACAACCACTCACTTTGTGCAGCAGGGATGGAGGCATAGATAACGTTCAGAGCATTAGCCCGGATACACAGAAGCACTGATTCCAGAAATAGCACAGCCATTTAGCAGCAGAAAGGTGGCAGGGTGAGGTTTTAGAGGAGGTTCATGCAGGGAGTTATGGGGAGGCACAGCAGAGACAGCCACCCTGGGGCAGGGCTGGGGAAGTGGGACCGGAAATGGAAGCGATTTGCTTGAGGTCAGGTATTAGTTTCCTGGAGGTGCCATAATAAATTCCCATAAGCTTCTTCTTGTTGTTAGTTGTTGTTGTTGTTGTTAGGTGCTGTTGAGTTGGCATCCGACTCATAGCGACCCTCATAGGGTTTTCAATGGCTGACCGTTTCGGGATTGCCTTGGGAGTGGATTGCCAGGCCCTTCTTCCATTTTTGCGGTGCTGAGAATTGAACTCGGGACCTCAGAGACTGCAGTGCAGCGCTCTGCCAACTGAGCTAAATCCCAGCCCCTTGTTGTTAGGTGCTGTCTAATTCGTATCCGACTCATAACGACCCTATGTAAAACAGGGGAAACACTGTTGTCAGTGCTTCTCTGCTGTTCATAGGGTTTTCAATGGTGGATTGACTTTTGGGAGTGGGTTGCCAGGAGTGAGTTTTGGGAGTGAGTCCATCTCCCATCACCAACATGACTTTGAAAATACTCGCTCAATTTCCTGCAATCCTCCCAAGGGAAACCACCACACTTCCAGATTAACATTTTGATACGGTCAAAGTTCATGTAACAGAGCATATATTAGTTTTCTTCAGCACACCAGGTGTGTTGCGACCTGAGAAGAAGCCGTGTGTTGCTTCACTCCCCACTCAGAGCACAGAGAAGAGTGCTCACAGGGATTGCTGCCCGACACTTCCACACAGACTGCCCTGGGCGCATCCTGGTGAGTCTCTTTCTTCCCAGTTTCCTTCCCTGCCTCACCACCACCATCACCGAGCTCCTTTCTCACCCTTGGGCTTCTGGCTGCATCCTGCAAGCACGTGCTGGGGCCTCCAGGCTCTGAGCGTCACTCAGGCTCATTCCAAGGAGGATGCGCCAGGCACTAGATGAAAGACGTAGTGGCCCCTCAGGATTTTTCCGACTTGAGCCTTTAGAGGACAAATACATGGTTCCCTAGCTAAATTTGCCAGCTTTTGCTCTACTGTGCTTTTATACCACCCCATCCACCCCCACGTTTTTCCTGTCTTTTTATTAATCTTGCCAAAGGCTCTCAGGAGCTCTGCCTGGAGCAACAGAAGTGAGGAGAAAGGAGGAAAAACGCAGACAAATCCACGTCCCCACATGTCTAATGTTCTGGGCGGTGAGGGAGAATGAACTGAAGTCACAGCATTTCTTTAAACTTCCCCCTCTGAGAAAGAGCTTAAAAAGCCTAAGCGTCTTCTCTGAACTGCACAGAGGGGGGTGGGGAAAAAGATGTTCTGGTTTAATCCTGACATTATAATGAAGGCAATCACCCGTTGGGTGTCATTAGTTCTCCATTATCTTAACGCCTCTGCTAATGGAGATTCTCAGAGTCCATTCACTCAGTTCCAGGAGCTGAGCAGTCAGAGTCCAGGCTCCGCCCTGCGGATACGGATGCGGGTTCAGCGCACACACGGTTCTATGCTCACATCAAGGTCTCCTTGTGCTGGCCACCAAGGGGCTGTGCGCGCCACCCGAGGTGCAGAGCCATCGTGCTTCATGCATGCGACTTCCCTCCCCATTCCCTTCTATTTGTGGCTGCACTGCAGGAGGCAGCCCCCGCGGAAGGCCCCGCTGTGCTGACCATGGCGGACTGACAGCTCTTGGCCACCATGCGCACTCAGGGATGCTGACGGCGCATGCTCGCTGCAGAGGACAGGGCGTCCGTTCTCTCAGTGTCAGGGGACACAACCCTTCTCCGGTGTGGGGATTTTCAGCCTTCATCCTCTGCCTATAGGGAGCAATTGCAGAAAGGCCAATTTTGCTTTTTTGGCCCTTCACCCACTCACCCCGACCTCTGGAAGTAGCAAGGGCAGAAGAGATGTGAAGCCTCCTGAGAGATCCCACAGAAGATCGTCCCCCTAGGTGGCTTCATGGAGAAGGAAAGCTGCAGCTGGCCAAATGGGTCATGCCAGGCACCAGGACCATAGGGATGGGGGGTGGGGCCAAGGTCATAGGAGAGTGGGAGTGCTGGAACTGGCAGACAAGAGATGTTAGAAAGAGTTGTAGACTTTGCCCTTGGGGCTTCATGAATGTTGTTGTTGTTGTTGTTAGGTGCTATCGAGTTGTGTCCAACTCATAGCGACACTCATAGGATTTTCAATGGCTGATTGTTTCGAGATTGCCTTGGGAGTGGATTGCCAGGTCCTTCTTCCATTTTTGCAGTGCTGGGAATCGAACCCAGGACCTCAGAGACTATAGAGCAGTGCTCTGCCAACTGAGCTGAATCCCAGGCCCATGAATGGTGGTAGTGGTTGTTGGTAGGTGCCATCGAGCTGGTATCCGACTCATAGTGATTCTACGTACGACAAGCAGAACACTATTGTCAGTGCTTCTCTGCTGTTCATAGGGTTTTCAATGGCAGATTGATTTTTGGGAGTGGGTTGCCAGGTCCGTCTCCCAAGCCTACAGTACCTGGTGTTGCCAGGCAGTCCCCCATCCAAGTACTAACCAGGCCCAACCCTGCTTAGCCTCAGAGATCTGATGGCATCCTATGTCACAGGGCTACAGCTACAGGCATGAATGGTAGAGAGAGACTTAAATAGAATTAAATCCTCTGTGTTGGTGGCAGCTCTATTAATGTGACACTCCTCTGACCTGGGCCACATTGTCCTAGATTTGTGAGCAAAATATCTTGTTCATCGGCCACTCCATGCCCAGTCACCCTCCCAGCACAAGTAAGAGCATAAGATTGTAGTCTGTCAGAGGGTGAAGGCATGCTGGAGAGAATCTAGTTATCCTCCTATTTAATTCGGGAAATGTGTTCCTGTCCCTGAGCCTGCCTCTGTTTGAAGGGTTTTGGTCACATGAACCTCAGGTACAATTGACCGCCAGACTAGGAATTACTTTGTTGTTGCTGTTGTTAGATGGAATTGGGTCTAACTCGTAGCAACCCTATGTACAATAGATCGAAACACCACCTGACACTGTGCCATGCCTGGCACTATGGTCAGTACTTCTCTGCTATTCATAGGATTTTCAATGGCTGATTGTATCTTCAGGCATAGGTTGCCAGGTCCTTCTCCCAAGCCTGGTGTTCCCAGGCAATATCCCATCCAAGGAATAACCAGACTGATCCAGCTTAGCATCTGAGATCCAGCTTAGCTGACAAGATTGGTTACCAGGGTGGTAGAGCTGTAGACAGGGTATTACTTTTAGAGTGGAGGATTTAGAGGTGAATTTACTTGTACCTCTGCATATCAAAATTGACTCCAATAGCACTATAGTATCTTCTAAATTCCTGAGAGAGTACTTGGGACAATTCAGTTAGTAGATTTGTGTGTACCTTTCTGTTAGTTATGTCACTTTTTGCTGCCTCAATTTCTCCATCTTCAAAGCAAAGGAATTCAAATAATCCTTATATAAGAGCCTTTCTTTAGTAGCCTTATTATTCAAGTACATGGAAATTTCACTTACGAGCAATAGATCATCATCCATTCAAAAACGATTTTCTCTTAACAGTCAGATGATTACCCATAGAAAAATCACACATTTTAGCAACTCTATGCATTGTGTCTGAGAAATAATAAATAAAAAGTGACAGGTAGGTGTTTTGAGTTTTGAAAGGTTTTTTCTAACACAAGAGCTATCAAAACTGTGACTTGGGCCGCAGGGAGCCGGGTGTTATTACACAGCACATTGATGCCTGGTTCACCCAGGGAAGCCAACACCTCTCAGGGGAGTCAGTGCCTGCTGCACCACCCTCTTCCCACAGTGGCAGTCTTGAAGACGTTTGTGAGACCCATAGCCTCAGTGCATATGTGTTCCAAGGTGGCTGGAGAAGGTGGAGACTGGCTGACAGTCCCATAAAACATTGTGTAGAGATGTGGGTCTTGTGTACCCCAGTCCCCCAGGTGTCTGTCCGTTTGCCATACACTGGGGGCTTGTGTGTTGCTGTGATGCTGAAAGCTATGTTACTGGCATTACAGGGTCACCCATGATGGGCAGGCTTCAGCTGAGCTTCCAGACTAAGACAGACTAGGGAATACTATGCAGAAGCCCACTCCCAAAACAACTAGCCATTGAAAACCCTACGAATAGCAGAGAAACACTGTCAGATACAGTGCTTGAAAATGAGCCCCCCAGGTTGGCAGGCACTGAGAAGGCAACTGGGGAAGAGTTGCCTCCTCAAAATTGTACTTATAAGGAATTTGTACACGGACCAGGAGGCAGTCATTTGAACAGAACAAGGAAATGCTGGCTGGTTTCAAGTCAAGAAAGGTGTGTGTCCTTCCACTGTACCTCTTCAATCTCTATGCTGAGCAAATAATCCGAGAAGCTGGACTTTATGAAGAAGAACATGGCATCAGGACTGGAGGAAGACCATTAACAACCTGTGTTATACAGATGACATAATTCTGCTTGCTAAAAGTGAAGAGAATTTGAAACATTTACTGATGAAGATCAAAGATCATAGCCTTCAGTATGGACTGTGACTGAACATCAAGAGAACAAAAATCCTTACAACTGGGTCAGTAAGCAACTTCATGATAAATGGAGGAAAGATTGAGGTTGTCCATGATTTTGCTTTGCTTGGCTCTATAATAAATACCTGTGGAAGGAGCAGTCAAGAAATCAAAAGACACATTGCTCTAGGAAAAGTTGTGCAAAAGATCTCTTTAGAGTATTGAAAAGTAAAGATGTCACATTGAAGACAGAGGTGCGCCTGACTCATGCCGTGGTATTTTCAGTCACATCATATGGTTGTGAAAGCTGGACATGGAACAAGAGAGACAGGAGAAGAATTCATGCTTTTGAATTGTGGTGCTGGAGGTGACTATTGAATATACCATGGACTGCCAAAAGAACCAACAGATCTGTCCTAGAAGAAGTATAACCAGAGTGATCCTTGGGAGCAAGGATGGCTAGACTGTGTCTTATGTATTTTGCACATTTTATCAGGAGGGACCAATCCCTGGAGACAGACATCATGTTTGGGAGAGTGGCAGGTCACCAAAAAAAAAAAAAAAAAAAAAGGAAGACCCTCAACTATATGTATTGACATTGTGTCTGCAACAATGGGCTTAAACATAAGTAAGATTGTGTGCCTGGCACAGAATCAGGGAGTATTTTGTTCTGTCATACACAGGGTCACTATGAGTTGGACCTGACTCGACGGCACCTAAAACAGTGTGCAACACAGTGACTTTGTAACTTGTATACCCTTAATTTTCAAACTACATCTCATATGCCAAAAAATAAAATAAGTTCATGAATGGCAGGTGTTACTGAGTCTAGTTTTAAAGTGTAATTTATATAAAACCTAGCACTCACTGCATGATGGAAAGGCAGAACTTATAGAAAATCTATATTCCTCTTAGGATGTTGGATTTCTGCCGGATAACACAGTGACAAAACTGCAATACTTGGGGTCAGGTAGACCAACTTACTAGCTCTGATGCTAGATACTTTAACCCCGCTGGATTTCAGTTGCTCCTTCTGTAAAATGGGTATCCCACAGGTTCCTTTGTCCTTCTTTTGGATAACCTTAGTTGTTTTTAACTCTATGTTATAGTCTATAAAATCCTGGACATGTTTTATACAAATATCCAACTATATTTTTATTTGTCCTTTCACCACGCATGCTGGAACTCCTTAGGTCCCCAGCAACTCAAAAATGGGAGAAGGATGTGGCAGCCCATTCCCCAAAACAATCCCCAAAACGATCAGCCATTGAAAGCCCTATGAAGGTCACTATGAGTCCAACCTGACTCAGTGGCACCAAACAACAACAACATAGTTTATTTCTTGTAAGACATTTTCTGGCATCTGAGGTAGTGATCCTTCCATATCTCAAGCTGGGCCTCTTGCTTACGGATGAAAGAAAGCAGGAAGAGGGGCTAGAGCTTCTCGCTCCTGTGATTAATAATTTGCTAAAGCATTTAAATTAAGAGTAGCTCCGAGGTCCTAATCTTCCAGCTCCATCAGGGGATGAAGGCATTGATATTCTACCAGCAGTGCATTATCTTGTTGCTTCCCTGAAAATGAAGCTCATCCTTGTAGGCATAGGTAATCTCATCTTGACACTGAATTCTCATAGATGCACATAAGGGATTTTGCTGCATATTGCAATAAGTACTGCCTGTAGGGAGGAGAATAAGAAAATATATACATTCGCAAAGATTTGGGGGGCTATGTGGGAGAGTGAGGAGGAGAAAATAAATAACTCCGGCACTCGGATCTTCATAGATGGTAGCGCCCATCGCTAACGCTGTGTCACCTGTCCAGCAGCGCCCCACCTATACCCTCTCTGCTCGTGGACCCTCCATCAATAACCAAGAGAAGCTCTAAGGCCAGAGACCCACTTTCAAGCTGCTCTTAATCCACTGCACCTAGTTTTGTCCAGAGCTGTTAGGGGAGATGCGCTGGGGCCTTCTTGGGAGGCTTTTCCTCCCTGAGTGCTACAGGATGTAGTCCCACCTCACTTGCTTTAGGACTTTTGGAAAACTCAGAAAATAGCAGAGGCACCAACTCAGTATTCAGACACAATGGAGTTCCTGCATCAACCCCAATAATCAGCCCCTTTTGAACTTTTTATTATTTGAAAAGAATTAGCTCTGATTGTGTAAGCCGCCTCGAGTCTGCTTTTCAGGACTCTGGTCCACGCCTCTGATAGCATCCCCTGGCACTGTGGCCCCTGCCCTCCCAGCCTGACTCTGAGCCTTCCTGCTTCTCTCCTTTTGTCCTGGTAAAATCTACGGCTCACACAAGTGCACTGCCTGGAAGACGATGAAAAGTTGCCCTTCTCCCTGAGGCGCTGTGCCTATGTGTGTTGCTGAGATGCACCAGGGCCCCGAAATGAACCCCCCAGAGGAGCCCTCATGAGGTTTCAGGGAGGAGCAGGAAGGAATGGTGAACACAGGTGGCCAGTGACACTGAGAAGCCACCTGGGAAATTATCCACACGTTTCTCACGGGGCACAGAGCTTCCCCTTAACCCTTGGCAGGAACTGGGAGCAATGAGCCACATAGGTGACCTCTATGGGGTAAAGCTGAGCTGTCCACTGCCTGCACCCCGAGAGACAACAGCAGAGAGCGAGGCCACAGGCAGCTGCTGGCAATCGCTATCCTGGGGAAGGAGCCACAGGGAACCACCCTGCAGCAGGAAGTGGCAATCCCTGCCAGCCTTGATGGACGGCACTCTGCAGTCCCCACGGAGACACTGGCACAGGGTCCATAGGGACTGAGCTATGAGGAGCTACTGAGTCCTACATCGGGAATATCCGCAGCCCTCCCCACTCTCCTCTGTGCTCTGGCCTTGATACCTGGGCAGTGGAGAACGATTGTGCTTCTCTGTTGTCCTCGCCCCTCGCCCTGGAAGGGAGACAGCTTTCTCTCACCAGGAGACCCAGAGAGAAGGATGTCCTCAAATCAGACTTGATCCAAATCCAAAAGACCAAGACTCCAACCTCGCCTTTAGCCTCTGCCTGGGTAGAGGTGTTCAGGCCTGCACTGCAAATTGCCACCTCTTAGGTTGTTGTTGTTGTTAGGTGCTGTTGAGTCATGTCTGACTCATAGCGACCCTCATAGGGTTTTCAATGGCTGACTGTTTCGAGATTGCCTTGGGAGTGGATTGCCTGGCCCTTCTCCCATTTTTGCAATGTTGGGAATTGAACTCGGGACCTCAGAGACTGTAGCACAGCACTCTACCAACTGAGCTAAATCCCAGCCCCAAGTCACTTAGGGACCCATAGTAAAGCTTTTCCAACTGTGGGCCTCAGAGCAAGATGCTTTATTTATGAGCAGTGGCAGCGGTGAGTTTTCTGAAAGGCTTGGAATAGCTTGTAGGCCTCTCACAAGTGACAGCTTCCCCAACTCTTTGTGCTTTTGTGTCTCTGCACGGCACAAAATGAGGCAGAAATGTGGTGAGAGTCAAGTTAACCACAAACCATTGCATTTCACTAACTGTTCTAATACTGTAACTAATACTGGACTCTGTCTGCAGCTGTAGCACTGGGGCCTCCAATCCCATCAGATCTTAGAAGCTGAGCAGGGTGGGGCCTGGTCAGTACTTGGATGGGAGACCTTCTGGGAACACCAGGTGCTGTACACTTGGGAGAAGGACCCAGCAACCCACTCCCAAAAATCAATCTGCCATTGAAAACTCTATGAATAGCAGAGAAGCACTGACAATAGTGTTTCGCCTGTTGTACGTAGGGTTGCTATGAGTTGAATACCGACTTGATGGCACCTTACAACAACAATATTAAACACTCACTAAGAGTCCACAGAGCTGTACCCATGCAAGCATCCTGGCAGTAAACATGGTAATGACCCATTCTTGGTGTCATCTCATCCCACCTACCCTAGGAGTATTTACACACTATTTGTGTGACTCTGGTAAGATATTTACTCCCTCCAAGGTGGTGACAGAGCCAGGACTCTGGGTGGGTCTGTTAGACAATGGGACCTGGGGTTCAGAACACAGTGCTGTACAGTGACCTTGGAACCACCCTGGAGAAACTCCATTTTTCCCCCTCTATCCCTAGCCCCTGGCAAGTTAACATCATGAAGTTGGCTGATTAATGGACTTCATTATTATTTAGGAGATTTGAGGCGGTAATCACAGACCCATTAAAAGCCAGCAAGTTCATGGAAGCTGTGGCCTTCAGAATTTCTAGCAACCACATAGCATGAGGACATAGCCAAGCCACACACTGCTGCCAGCTCTGCCCTCCCTGCCCCTGAAGTACAAAAAAGACTGGAATTACCTTTGCCAACTAAACTGGGATATCCCCAATTAAATCTCCCAAAACATTTCATTTAGTGTGTGAATGTGTACTCAGTGATGATACACCATAAAATGATGTATATGACATAAATGAGAAGAAAGGAAATACCACTGTCTACTGAACACAGAATTCTGCATGGCCATCCTAACACTGGGAAAAATTATGCTGTAAGGTCTGTTCTATAACTTAGAAGTCAGTGGATTCATATAAATTAAACCCATTCCTGATACTGTGTGCAGCCGTAGCACCCTGGCATCCGATCTTGCCTGATCTCAGAAGCTAAGCAGGGTTGGCCTGGTTAATCCTTGGATGGGAGACCACCTGGGAATACCGGGTGCTGCAGGCTAGGGAGAAGGACATGGCAATTCACTCCCAAAGCAATCCACTGTTGAAAACTCTTTGAATAACAGAGAAGCACTAACAATAGTGCCAGGCAGGGCACAGTGTCAGGGAGTATTTCATCTGTTGTACATAGGGTCACTATGAGTCAGACCTGACTTGACAGCACCTAACAACAAAATAACAACATACCTGATACCAGTCCTCATGGTTGACCACAAAGTACAGAACTGGGTTCTAGCTAATAGGACACTTAAAACACAAGCCAGAGACCTTCCCAGAAAGGAATGGAAAATTGAATACAGGAATAAAAACTAAAAAATCCACGATGAATACTTTTCAAGAGTAAAACACGATACCCAAAAAACTAACCTGTACTGCTGTCGTCTTTGTTGGAGCTGCCTTTTCAAGCTAAGAACATGAGAGAATTTCAAAAACAACCCTGGAACCAAAGCTTAACTTTGTAGACTTCAATTACTGTTAAGAAGTGTGTGGGGGTGGGGCACGTGTGTGTATTGGTAAAGATGAAGGAGATGCTCTAGGATATTAGTGTCAAGAGAATTTTGAAATAAACTTAATTTTCTTTTGTGTGCTGCCCCCCCCAAAAGATCCATGTTAACATTTTAAAGATACTTTAAACAACAACAAAAATTTTAAAAGGGCTTATAAGCCCAGATCTTGGTAACTCCATACCTAAGCATTTCTATCTCTTCTGTATTTGAACACAACTAACCAATGATTTATTATTAAACTTTTAAAGTTGTCAGCAACACAAAAATTGAGAAAGCATGTTAAAAATACACATGTGCACCCAAACCTTAAAAGACTAAAAAACAAAACAAAACAAAACAAAAAAACCTACCTTATTTTGCCTTTTCTTTTGGTTGAATCCTATCAATGTGACTTCACTTTATTTTAGATAAATGTGAATACTCCATTTACTAAACAAGTATGTGATCTTGAAATCACTAGTAATTATAAAGAGAACACATATTTCATTCTGAGAGACTTGCTATAAAATTCATTTTCTAGCACACACATTAGTGAGAAATATTGTCTGTGCCTATTGGTAATTATGTTCAATAAATAATTCATATTTTAAAACTTGCTTTTACTTCTCAGAAACACTTTGGAGTGATTACATTGTGTATGCCAATGCACTTCTTACAAGTGCTTCTGTCAGATAGTCCAGACTGAGCTAAAGTGCAAACCAGAGGTTGCCTATCCTTGAAGGACCCCAGGCTTTCTCACTGTGCTGACAACATTGTAGGAACAGAAGTAGAATCAAAACCAGAACTCAGCTGTTATGGGCTGACCCACATCCCCTCAAATGCCCTCACTTCTTCCAATTACCGATAAAGAGACAAGCCCTCCAGTGCCATTTGCGGACATGATCAGTGACTTTCCCCACGGGCGAGGACTTCAAAACAGAATTTGACCTGCTATCAAGGCCATCTCTTGGAAAACTAGATAAATGTGACTGCAGATGGATGCTTAGATGCATTCATTTTTGTTAGGTGTGATCATGGTAGCATGGGTATATAGGAAAATGTCCTTATTTTTCAGAGTTACATACTGAAAAATTTGTGTTGTGGGTGTGTGAGGTGCCATCGAGTTGGGTCTGACTCATAGTGACCCCTATAGGGTTTTCAATGGCTGATTGTTTCAGGATCACTTTGGGAATAGATTGCCAAGTCCTTCTCCCGTTCTGAAAAATTTAGAGGTGATATATTATCTCTAATTTATGTTATAATAATTCAGCAAAAAATTGGTAAGCATAAAGGTAAAAATATTGAAAGCAATAGCAATTGAATATTCATATGTGAAAGAAGAGGGTCCCCCAGTGTCTGTATGGTGAAATATGATGATGAAGGTTTTTAATGATGACCTTGAAAGGTGGAGAAGTGGTTAATATTTGGACTATCAGAGGAAAGAATATGATTTTTAACTTTCCAAGTGCTTTATCTAGGAAACAGTTGGAATGTCAGAGTTTTTGCAATCTTTCAGAGCCTAAAGAATTCTAATGCCTGGCGTGTACTGCTCAGAGTACACCTGAGTGATGGCAGGCTTTGGAACTAGAAGGGAACTGGGGCCCCAACACCATCACAGATGGGACTTTGAGCAGGTGGAAAAACCTCACAGAGACTCACTCTTCCCCTCTGTGAAGTGGGGCTAATAAACCCCACAGAACTGTGAGCAGGAGCACAAGAAATGCTGCAGATGCAACGCTAGCCTAGGCACATGAGGTGATCAATAAATGAAATGGCCTTACATGGGGTTGGAGGAGGTTCATTTGATTATATTTTTTGGTGTAAAACAGCTTCACAAAATGGCCTGACTGCCATGTTTAGCACCAACTTACCATACCCATGGTAACGTGGACGCATGGAATTCATAGTCATGGGAACCCAGAGCTCTCCTGGGAACTATGCGTCACAGACAATAGCCCTGTGATGTTTACTGCTGGGGTTCAGCTCAGGCCTGGCAGAAGTCAGAGCCTTGCCCTAATGCCAAGTGGGTATCAGGGACCCACTGGACTAGGTTGGTGTGGTGGCTGGAGGTGCCAAAGAAGGACCTCAGAAGACCTTCTGTGGGAAATAGGAGAGGGAAAGTTTATTGGGTTACTTCCCAAGAGGGGTGCAACCAGCAAGCAGCCCCTGTCAAGTGCTCAAGTGCTAGCTCAGTGCCTGCAGCATAGAATGCAGCAGGCTCACTGGTGGAACAGCTCAGCCTTAAAGGCACAGCTACAAGCAGTTGGTGTTCCACTGGGCTGGAGATCTGGTGGTCTTGACTCTCGCAGCTCACCTTCTCTGCCTCCCTCCTTCCCTAGGATGGGAGGAATTGGGAGGCTCTTCATGGCTTGCTTGTAGCCTTTGGTGCTTCGGGGCCCCTGGTCTTGATGCGTAGGCTTGCTTGGAGATCTTCTGTTGGATTGGGGAGTGCTGGATCAAGGTGATGGGGTCCCGGCAGCAGTTGAAGGACAGTGAGAGATGAAGGGGTGAAGTGGGGTCTGGGAGCTTGCTTATATAGGGTCCCAGAAGGGGGTGTATACTAGGGATAGCCAATCAGGGCACATTCCTGGCACGTACAGCAAGTAAACTGTCATACCTGCCAGGTAGGGGTAGTTATTTAACTGAGGTGCTAGGGGCAGCCAGTCAAAATTGAGGTGGTTGAGACTGGTCAGGCTGGTCAAGGGCCATCTTTGCTCACTTGATGGGAGGGGTAGGAGTGAATGAGTGGAATGTGGCCCTGGGGTCACCTAGAGGTCAGTCTTTCATGCTAGTATGAGGGACCCTAGTTATGGGGTGCCTGCAGCCGTAGCCCTGTAGCATCCGATCCCGTCAGATCTCGGAAGCTAAGCAGGGTCGGGCCTGGTTAGTACTTGGATGGGAGACTGCCCGGGAACACCAGATACTATAGGTTTGGGAGAAGGACCTGGCAACCCCCTCCCAAAAATCAATCTGCCATTGAAAACCCTATGAACAGCAGAGAAGCACTGACAGTGTTCTGTCAGCAGACAAGCACTGATAGTATTTCACCTGTTGTATACAGGGTCGCTATGAGTCGGATACCGAGTCGACGGCACCTAACAACAACAACAAGTTATGGGGTGCATTTAAAAATCCCCAACAGTTTACCTTCCAAATGTTATTTTATTTAAATCAACAAAGCAGATTTCTTATATTATTTAAATCAAGATGAGCAGATTTCTATTTTTCACTCATCCAACCTAACGTCCCCGGGCCTATATATGATCATAAACATTCTTAATGATGAACTTAAATAGTGGGGAAGTGGTTAGTGCTTGGACTATCAGAGGAAAGTATATTTATATATGAAGGAAATTAAATTGAAATCTAAGTTGGACTCATATGTCACCCATTTCAACCTCATATCTAGTTATAAAAACTCTCTTTGTCAGCTGGACATGGTGGCTCATGCCTATAATCCCAGTGACTCGAGAGGTGGAGGCAGGAAGATCACAGGTTTGGGGCCTGAGGCAGCCTGTGTAGCTTAGTGAGACCATGTCTTAAGATAAAAAATAAAAAGTGGATGAGGGGTGCAGCCCAGTGGAAGAGCTCTTACAAAGTATGTGCAAGGACCTGGGCTCAACCCCCAAGCACTACCAAAAAAATTTTTTTAAAGACCCTATTTGTCAAACAGATACTATGGACTGAGCATCACTTGTTGTTGTTGTTGTTGTTGTTAGGTGCCTTTGAGTCGGTATCCAACTCACAGCAACCCTCATAGGGTTTTCAATGGCTATTTTGGGATTGCCTTGGGAGTGGATTGCCAGGCCCTTCTCCCAAATAGCATCACTAGATGATATTAATTTCCATCTTCAGCACAACCTAATGAAGTAGGTATTATTATTCCATTCTACCCCACTAAAGAGAAGTAATCAATGTCAGAGCGGGGCAGCCTCATGCCCAAAGGCCGTAGTTAGAAAGTCAGCAGAGCCAGTGCAGTGACAAGAAGCACCATGACCATGCCACCACAGTAAGGAGTCTCCTTCTCACCCTGCAACCTACAAGCCACAGGGCTCTGGGTCTCAGTGTCTTCCTCGTCACCCAAGAATAATGGCAGGACCAAGCCCATTGGGCCCTGAGGATTAAACAAACTCATGGGTTAACGCAGGCAAAGACTGCAAGATTTCTGGCACACAGTCAATGTCCTGTGACATCCGTTACATCTGTTAGCTTATAACAGTCAAAACCTGCCCAGCTGACTTCCTGGTGAATAAACTTAGCTGTGGTGCAGATCATTTACCAGGTGTCATTAACAAGAGTCGTTGTTGTTAGGTGCCGTCGAGTCAAGTCTGACTCATAGTGACCCTCATAAGGTTTTCAATGGCTGACTGTTTCAGGATTGCCTTGGGAGTGGGTTGCCACGTCCTTCTCCCATTTTGCGGTGCTGGGAAACAAACTCGGGACCTCAGAGACTGCAGAGCAGCGCTCTACCAGCTGAGCTAAATCCCAAGAGAGGACCAGAGAAATCATCTCCCTCTGCTGGAAATGCTGCTTCTTGAGGCTGAGGCTGGCCTGTCCCTGGACTTCTGGCCCCTTCAGCCTCAGCACACCCTCTAGTTAACTTCCTCACAGACGCCATAATCAAAGTGCTGGGCCATTCTGACTACACCTTAGAAATGCAGTGTGTGAACTGACTGTTAGGCTGTCACATCAATACGCTCATTAGGGGAGGCGTTTGAATCTCTCACTTGGGGTTAATGGTGTTCTGTGACCCAGAGGGCAAGTTCCATCATGCGTGAAGAGGGAGTTTCTGTGGCTGAGAATATCTCAAAACCAGAAACCCTTAAGGGTAAATGATTTTTGAAGTATGTTGTAGGCACATCCACACCCGTCCTCTCCCACATGTATTCCAGCCATACCATGATGGATGGACTTCCGTTGGACTGGACGTGGTCTGCATTTAAAATATTGTTGTGTCTGTGCACAGCATAAGTCTGCATTGGAATATAGGGTGTGAGGGTGGCTCTGTATTTGTATTTGTATCACAAAATACATAGGAAACATTCAAAATACATTCAAAGAAACAAAAACAGAGAAAGATTCCTGAAGTAAAAGGGGGAATTACCTCCAACCATAGACATAAATGGAACAAACAGTTTCTTCATGTATTCATGTGCTCATCTACGCATTCCATAAATGTTCCGGGGCTTCTTATGTTGTGCCAAGCAAGGTGTTGTGTTGAGCAAGGCAATGGGCAAGTCCTGGTTCCTATCCTCAGGACACCCCCTCTTGTGACTAACGGCATTGATTTGTGATCATGTTTGACCGTGGGCGCCACCTCCATGTCCTGGATCTGTGTTCAGCTGTGGGTGGATGGGGCCTGAAATGATTGCACCCACAGGGCTGGTAGTTATATCCCACCTTGGAGCTGGTAAGATATGAGACTCTTCTTCAGTAGACAGGACGCTGTCACTACACTTACACCCCCACACTGAGGCTCCCACCCAGCTCTCCCCTGCTGAAAAACGTTCTGGGAAATTGCAAGACAGTTCACTTCCAGGAATTTGCCTTATTTCTCATTTGTGTTCTTTCCTTTCTCTCCTCTCTTCCTCCTCTCTCTCTTTCTCTAAAGAAATGAATCATACAGGGCTAGGGATACAGTTCAGGGATAGAGAGCTTGCTGCGCATGCAGAAGACCCTGGGTTTGATCCCTGGCACTGTGAAAAATAAAAGTTGAATTATCCATACTATAGCATATATGGGGCTGGGATTTAGCTCAGTTGGTAGAGCGCCTCTCTGCAGTCTCTGAGGTCCTGAGTTTGATTCTCAGCACCACAAAAATGGGGGAAGGACGTGGCAACCCACTCCAGAGGCAATCCAGAAATAATCAACCATTGAAAACCCTATGAGGGTCACTATGAGTCGGACTCGACAGCACCTAACAACAACAACAACATAGCATATATAATTACAGAAAATTCAATCTACCAAATCTCTAACTCATTGTATTCATGTTTATTTACTCACTGTGCTCATTGCTGGCTGTTTTGTTTTGTTTTGTTTTGTTTTGTTGAGACAGGGTCTGGCTAAATTACGCAGACTGCCTCTGGTCTCACACTTGCGATCCTCCGATCCTCCTGCCTTTGCCTCCCAAGTCACTCTTTGCTGGTTATTAATACTCGTATTGATCTTAGTTTTAAAAGGGGGGGTAGAAATATTAGTTGCAGTTGATCATGGAAATAAGCTCCTTTCACTTAGCTTAAAATTCAATCCAGTGACAAGCACTCATTGTGCAATGGGCTACTTGGCTTGCGCTTGACCCTATGAAGGACACAGATCAAAGAGAAGCATGTTGTCCTGTCCCTCTAAGCAAGTGCCCAGCCAGTAGTAGCCCCAGGTCCAGGATAAGCTAGCGCACAATCAGAACAGGACCCCAAAACTCACCTATGCTATGCTGTCTGTCCTGACTCAATTCCCTTTGCCCGTCCCATCCTCCACTTCCTGATGAGTCCCTGATCCAGCATGGGACCCTTGGACACAGCTGTGTTGACATGACTGTTTTGCTTTGAGGGATATTTTGTGACACAATTGCATCAGTGATCTGTCAAATGTAAAATGACAGCTATCTGTTCCCAAGAATTACTTGCCCAGGAAATCCTTCCAATCTTTGTTTCTTCCCATTCCCACTACACTTCATCAGGGAGACATTTTACTCCACTTTTTTTTTTTTTTTGTCTAAACTGTTTTTGAATTATTATCTTTTATTTAGTGATACTTCCTTAAAAAAATCTATTGGAATAGAATTACTCTCTATGGGTATATTCCCTGCTTCCGGAAAGTCATCATGACATGGACTACTGATATTAAATAGGATATGTGTGTCCTACCTGGTACTGAGGGAACCATGAGAGGTTTATCTGAGGCTTTTCTGCATGATTTGGAGAGGAGGGTAAGTGCCCACTGCAAGACTGGAGGAAGGGCAGAGCTGCCAAGGCAGGTAAAGGCGAAGGCCAGCTGCTCTAGCCCCTTACAGGGGTGGGTCAGGATGGTTTAGGACATTTAGAATTTGTAGGGATGCAAGGAACTTCCACCGCTAACTGAGCTGTGACTTTTGCAAAGTCCCTCAACTCAGAGCCTCAATTTTCTCATCTGTAAAATGGGCATAATGACACCCCCCAAAAAAACCAAGAAGACCTTAGGAGAGAATGAGCACCAAGATCTTCTAAAACTTAATGAGAAGGTCCTCAAAAGAAATTGGACTGAACTTGGCTCAGCTTGCCTCACCTGGTTGGTAGTGTCCTAGATCTCGTGTCACTTGTCATTGGACAATTCAAATAGAACTTGCAGTCCAATTTCTTTTGAGACAAGGTCTTGCTAAATTATGCAGGCTGCCTCTGGCCTCGAACTTACAATCCTCCTACCTCAGCCTCCCAAGTCCCTGGAACTGCAGGTTTGTGCCACTGTGTCTGGCTAGCCCTAGCTACTTGAATGCTTCTCTATCATGTGGGGTAACACTCAAAGCCCCTCTCTTCATGGCACAGCTCTGCTCTACCAATAAAGGAATGCAGACTAATGAATTGTCTGGGCACAGCCAAAATATGAATCCATGGGAATTCCTTTTGAAAAGCTGTAGTAAAGACAAGATAGACCTGTATTAAGTATATTTGTAAAATAGTTTATTGTTGTTGTTGTTGTTAGGTGCCATGGAGTCGGTATTGGACTCATAGTGACCCTACATACAACAGGGGAAACACTATTGTCAGTGCTTCTCTGCTGTTCAGAAGGTTTTCAATGGTGGATTGATTTTTGGGAGTGGGTTGCCAGGTCCTTCTCCCAAGCCTACAGCACCTGCTATTCCCAGGCAGTCTCCCATCCACGTACTAACCAGGCCTGATCCTGCTTAGCTTCCGAGATCTGACGGGATCGGATGCCACAGGGCTATGGCTGCAGACAAAATAGTTCATAGTCCTATGATAATTATTCATAGAGAAAGAAAATGATCAGTGAAATCTGAAAAATTGATTCTTGTTATCTACACCTGGGCTGTGCAGGGTGACAGCCACTCATCACCAGTGGCTGCTAAACATTTGAAATGTGACTAGAACAAATTGAGAGCTGCCGGAAGTGTGAATACCTGCTGGAGTTGGAGTAGTAAGGAAAAAAAGAATGTAAAATGTCCTATTAGCAATTTTTACAATGTTACATCTTGAAATATAGTATTTTGACAAATTAGATTAAAATGTTAATAGGTTATAAGCATTTTTGCTTTTTAAATTTTATTTTGACTTTTAAGTTGCACATGAGATTTACATTCTATTTCCGTTCAACAGCACTGGTCTATATATTACTATTGGACTCCCAAGTCAGTTCAAATAAGAGCTCCTATTTATTAGGGGTTACTATGTGTCCAACACCAAACCAAGTTATTTAGAAACAGAATTTCATTTGTTTCTTACAATAGCTCTTTGGTAGGATTTACTATCCCTTTGTTATAAAAAAACAAATGAAGGTAAGAGAAGTTAAGAGATTTATTTAAGGTCACACATGTAGTCTCGATTCAAATCAGTCAAAGAAAATTAAGGATTACTTAATTTCTAATAGACATGGAAGTTAGGCTAGGCATGGTGGCACAAGCCTCTAATCATGACTCAGGAGGCAGATGTAAGAAAATCACGAATTCGAGGGCAGAGGCAGCCTGAGTACCTTAATGAGACCCTGACTCAAAATAAAAAATAAAAATAAAAATGGGATGGGTGTACAGTGATAGAAACTTTCAAAGGATAGGAGAGCCCCTTGGTTCAACCCCCAAAGACAAATAATAATAATAATAATAATAATAATAATAATAATAATGTAATAATAATTTTAAAAGTGGACATGGAAATAAATGAGGAAGTTAATTTGTTGGTGGTTTGCTTGGGTAACATTGTACATCTATATAACTTAAAATTTAGAGAAAAAAATGTAATAATAATACAAGGAATTCCCATATACATTGCCAAGATTCACCAACTATCTATGGAGTAGTGGTTCAGAGAGGGAAAGAGAAGTATATTTTCCCCTAAATCATTTTGGAATAAATTGGAGAAACAAGTCTATTTAACCCTAAATACTATACCCTAAATACTTATGTGAGTGGAGGGCTGGGATTTAGCTCAGTTGGCAGAGCGCTGCACTGTAGTCTCTGAGGTCCCGAGTTCAATTCCCAGCACTGCAAAAATGGGAGAAGGACCTGGCAATCCACTCCCAAGGCAATCCCAAAACAGTCAGCCATTGAAAACCCTATGAAGGTCACTATGAGTCGGATACCGACTCACCGGCACCTAACAACAACAACAACTTATGTGAGCTTCCTAAGAGCAAAGAAATTCTCTTATTAAACTACAATCCAGTGATAAAAATCAGGAAATTTAGCAGTGATACGGTGTCAGTAGTCTGCAGCCATAGCACCCTGGCATCCGGTCCTCCCTGATCTCGAAAGCTAAACAGGGTCAGCCTGGCAGGCCACCTGGGAATTCCAGGGGCTGCAGGTTAAGGGGAAGGACCTGGCAACCCCCTCCTGAAACAATCCCTCATTGAAAACCCTATGAATAGTGGAGAAGCACTGACATAGTGCCTCTGACACAGGGCACAGTGTTGGAGAATGTCTCTTTCTGTTGTATATAGGGTTGCTCTTAGTTAGAGGTGACTCAGTGCTCCCTAACAACAAGAACAACACCACAGTATCAGTGTCTAACAACAGGCCACATTTAGATTTCCTCAATTGTTCCACTAATGACCTTTTAAGCTACCTTTTCACTTGGTTTCAAGTCTAGTCCCAGATCACACTCTACATCTAGCTGTCCTGTCTCCTTGTTCTCCTTTCACCTTAAGTAGTTCCCCAGCATGTGGGGCTGGGATTTAGCTCAGTTGGTAGAGCACCACTCTGCAGTCTCTGAGGTCCCAGGTTCAATTCCCAGAACCACAAAAATGGGAGAAGGACATGGCAATCCACTCCTGAGGCAATCCTGAAGCAGTCAGCCATTGAAAACCCTATGAGGGTCGCTATGAGTCAGATATGACTTGATGGCACCTAACAACAACAACAGCTTTGTGTGATGATTGAGTTTGATATTTCTAAAGAACACAGTTCAATTACCTTAGAGAATGCTCCTCAGTATAGTTTGTCTGAAATTCCCTCATGACTGGATGCTTGCATTTTCAGCAGGGCTACCACAGAAGGCTCTTTGTCTCACACAGTGCGTATTTGTGGCTTTTACATACCACTTCTAGGACTTCAGCAAAACATATTCGCAGAGTATAAAAGAAATAAGTCCTTCAAAAATACTTCTGGACTTGAAATGCACCCAAATAATCACCGTGCAAAACAAACATAAACCTTGATTGTAAAATAGAAGTACAGCTTGAAATACATACAGATTATAATCATCATCATCATGACTATTTTTGATTTTCATATTTTGCTGGCACTGTAAAAAAAATTTTAACTCAGGCTAGCAATTTGAAAGATTCGAGTATACAAGTTGGTGATGGATAGAACAAGAATGGGCACATAAGGCCATTTAACTGCTGAAGATTAATTTCAAAGCACCTTTTGTTTTATAGTAAAATAATTGTTTTGTTCTTCTTTCCCTTTCTTTTCACCTCAATTCACAGAAGTGCTTCAGTCAGAGTCATCACAGCGCTGGCAGATCCTCTGGGATGCTGCAGGGTGGTGGTGTTTGTTTAGAGTTTGCTATAAATGCTTATGATCTCATTTCATCCAAATAATGTTATTATTGCAAGACGTGATGCCAGCAACCCAAACTGTCTCTGACAGTCTCATTTTTCTCTCATTTAAAGGAACAGCTGTCAAAAGGATCCGTGTGAGCTGAGCAAGTGACAAATTATGGGGAAATTATATTCGTAATCAACCACTTGCCTTAAGTCATGAAAGCTATTGTTTAGCTTATAGTTATGGAGACATAATACCACTTAGACACACTTTTTTCATCACATGGCATCCTGTGATTGTTATGGCTTTTCTTCTCATGCTATGAAAGAAACAATACAAGAACGAAAGAAATCTAAAAGATATGTTTTTAAATATAAGAGACCCAGATAGGTTGAAAAAAGAAGAGTGGAAAAAGATATAACATGCAAAGTGTGAGCATATGAAAGTTGGTGTGCTGTGGCTGTATTAACACTATTGAAAACAAATTTCAACTCAAGATGGTTTTTTTTTTTTCAGTACTGGGGGTTGAACCCAGGGCCTTCTGCTTGCATGCTCTGCAAGTGCTGGACCACTGAGCTGCACCCCCAGCCCATTTTTTTACTTTTTGAGACACAGTCTTGCTAAGTTACACAGACTACCTCCAGTCTCAAACTTGCGATCCTCCTGCCTCCAACTTCCAAACCACTGGGATTACAGGTATGTGCCACCGCTCCCAGCAACTCAAGAATTGTTAAAGAGTCAAGGCAATTTTATGGTGATAAAGGGTTAGCTCAACAGGATACTGGAAGAAGGACCCAGCAACCCACTCCCCAAAATCAGTCCACCATTGAAAACCCTATGAATAGCAGAAAAGCACTGACAATAGTGTTTCACCTGTTGCACATAGGGTCCCTATGAATCGGACACCCAATTGACAGCACCTAACAACAACAGCAGGACACAGCGATATAAAATGACCTCTAAACACACCACAAAATATATAAACAATTTTAAAACTCACAAAGAAAAAATGACAAGTGCGACATAGAGATAGCTGGAGATTTTAACACTTCTTGCTTAACTATAGACAGGAAAAGGAGGCCAAAAAGATCAGGAAGGATACAGAAGATTTGACTATCAACAAGCTAATTAGCATTAATTATTGAATATTCATTTTCAAGAACACATGGACCATTCAACAGGAGAGACCATATTCTAGGCTATAAAATGTCTCAATAAATTTGGAAGCACTGAAATCTTTAAAATCGCATTTTGATTCATAACAAAATTAAATTAGAAATCAGTAACAGGAAAAGAGATCTAGAAAATCTCCAAGTGCTTGGAAAATTAAACAACACACTTCTAAATAGTGCATAAGTCAAAGAAGAAACCATAAGAAATATGAAAATATTTCATACTGAAAATGACTTTAAAAGGCATTTGTTGTTGTTGTTAGGTGCTGTGGAGTTGGTATCCAACTCATAGCGACCCTCATAGGGTTTTCAATGGCTGCCTGTTTTGGGATTGCCTTGGAAGTGGATTGCCAGGCCCTTCTCCCATTTTTGCGGTACAGGGAATTGAACTCGGGACCACAGAGACTGCAATGCAGCACTCTACCAACTGAGCTAAATCCCTTAAAAGGCATACATATCAAAAACTCAGAGATTCTGTGTTGACTTAAGTGAAATTTATAGCTTGAAATCTCAAATCATGGATTTGAAAAGTTTCTTCTTTTCAATGAGTTTTCACATTATGAGACTAGGAAAACATGGATGAAGTAGACTGAAAATATACAGGTGGGAGAAAAGAATACAGATAAGTAGAGAAATTGAAGAAATAGAAAATAGATAAATAATAGGGAAAATTAACAAAGACAATAAATAGTTGTTTGAATAAAATGGGAACATTGATAATCTTTGAACAGGACTGATTGTATCCCTTGAAAGTTTATCAGAGAATCTGAGCCAATTAAGTGATATAGAATACAGAATTTATTGTAGGAGTTTGCCCTTGTGCAGTGAGGGGAGCTGGTTAAACAATCTGTGTGATGCAATGTCTTTAGAGTCAGACACCTATAAGGTCATCATTCAGGAACAAAAACTAGACATGACGTGGGAGAAGCCAAGGACCAACTAGACCCCAGCGGGACCCACTCCAACACAGGCCCAATTGGAATCTGCATGCATGTTTCACCACCTCTAAGCACTCAACTTCAAGGTGGGTGTGGCTTATTGGTGCCTGAGCCACATGACTGCAAAGCACCTTGGACCAGAACGGGAAGGAACTGAAGAAGGACACATAGCAGGAGTTGCAGGGGCTGAGGGCCTGGCTGCTGTCCCTGCCTAGGAGATGAGCCGGCAGAGACACCTGCCTTCTGCTGGCTGCCGCTTCATTGGATCTTGAAAATCTCATGTCAATTGCTCTTGTGCCAACTTTAACCCAGAAGCAAACAGGGAAGGAAGTTCTGGAAAATTTAGTTTTCTTTCAATAGGTAGACACAATATTGATACAGACTGATTGAGGAAACGAAGAGAGTAAACACAAACTAGCCAACTCAGGATGTGAGGAGAGGATGTTACTATATAGATTTTTATAGACCTTTATGAAAATAAGCAGAGAGTTGTTCAGTGCTCGCTCACCTTTAACATTTCCCAGTTCTGTGGGAAATAAAGTTTACATTAAGAATGAAAGAGATAGCTGGGCGTGGAGGCTGTAATCCCAGCAATACAAGAGGTGGAGGCAGGAAGATCACAAGTTTGAGACCAGAGACAATCTGCATAATTTAGTGAGACCCTATCTGAAAAAGCAAAAAAATGGGCTGGGGGTGCAGTTCAGTGGTCCAGCACTTGCAAAACATGTAAGCGTGAGGCCCTGGGTTTCAACCCCCAGAACTGAAAAAAAAAAAAAAAAAAAAAAAAAAGAAAAAGACACTAAATTATCCACCCTATTCATTTCCTTGTTGAATTAAATGTATCAGGTATTAAAGAGAAAACTAAGCAATAGATTGACTTATGCATCAGAGTTTACTTGGCTAAATAATTCTCCAATCAGCAGAGCATGTACATGTTTCATGGTACATTATTATTTCGTTGACAAATTCAAGGACAGGAACAATGAAAGTTCAAACCATTAGACACTGCATATTAAAGATCAGGGAGAGGTGAGGATAATATTTCTGAAAAGATATTGGTTTGCCCATAATGCTTTCCATCATAATTGCATGCAACTTTGAGATCCATTTATTACCCAAAGATAGCATTCTTTGTAAAGACTCCAACTCCTTTGTTTCCTTAACATATAGTTTTTGTCACCTACTGTAGTCAGGAATATATAACATTCCTCACTGTGCAGAATTTTTTGAAGATAGTGATCATGAGAAAGGAATCTAGGTACTGAGTTTGTGTTGCCTCTGCCTATACAGAGAAAGCAGAGCCTACATAGATGGTAGGATACCCATTGTAGCATTATCTGTCTTACTACTTAGCGTGTGCAGAAGGTTGTGATGTTGTTGTTGTTGCTAGGTGCCATTGAGTCATGTGTAACTCATAGTGGCCCTCATAGGGTTTTCAATGGTACACTGTTTCAGGATTGCCTTGGGAGTGAATTGCCATATCCTTCTCCCAGGGAGTGGATTGCCATGTCCTTCTCCCATTTTTGTGGTGCTGGGAATCAAACTTGGGACCTCAGAGACTGCAGAGCGGTGCTTTACCAACTGAGCTAAATCCCAGCCTTGGCTATGATATGTTAGGCAAATAAAGGCTTGGTCAAAGTCCTCTACTCGACTATCCTTTGGCCTGTATTTACCTTGCCTATGAGGATCAATTGCCTGCAGCCATAGCCCGGTGGCATCTGATCCCGTCAGATCTCAGAAGTTAAGCAGGGTTGGGCCTGGTTAGTACCTGGATGGGAGACCGCCTGGGAACACCAGAAGCTGTAGGCTTGGGAGAAGGACCTGGCAACCCCCTCCCAAAAATCAATCTGCCATTAAAAACCCTATGCACAGCAGAGAAGCACTGACAATAGTGTTTCCCGTTGTACAGAGGGTCGCTATAAGTCGGATACCGACTTGATGGCACCTAACAACAACAACAACATGAGGATCAATTAATTCACCCTGGGATAAGGAGATTCCTTCTTAGAGTCTGTGCCTTTTTTGGAAGGTACTTGGCAGAATCAGGCACAGAATGGATTTCTGATGGTGGAATTTTGGGCAGTGGTGAGGCTGGATTGGAAGAGATTGGGTCCTATGGAGAGAATTTTCAGACTCTATTGAATTCCTACTTTCTCCCTACAGAATTCCTCCCTCTGCTTCCTTCACTGTTTAGTTAGACTGTTGAGGGCCAACTGTCTCATAAGCAGATAGGTACCATCTGCCGAGCCTGGATGCTTGCTATCATTAGCTCCCTAAATGGTGGTTTCCTTTTTTGATTTTTCCTGATAGAGCTATTGTTTCTTATCCCAGATGGACCTGGGGCACCAGTGACCCTCCTGATGTCCACTGTAACATTTCATATCTTCTGGCAGAATTTATAATGGAGCATTATTCAAATGTTTGCCAAGGAAAGAACTGCTCTGTGGTCATGGAGTCACAAAGCCAAGACCCAGGGGAGAGGATTTGTCACATATCAGAAGATCCTGGCAGAGTCCCAGGAGAGAGAGAGGCTTCCATGAGGTGGGCAGTTATGCAAACCCTCTACCGAGGAGGCTCTGAGAATGATTGGATGAGCCTTCCCTCCTCCTAGAATTAATTATAACTTGAAAGCCTGGCAGCTTGATTTTACATTATAGCTTTCTTCAATTAAATCTACATTTTTTGGTCTTACTTCATGTCATTTCACTAATTGGTTTCAGCCTCTACTTTTGCCAATTGCCACCACTATCCTGCTAAAAGAAAATGTGAAAATATCCTATCTCATATTGCCTCTTTGTATTTTGGGGTGCCAGTTGTTGTTAGGTGCCATCGAATTGCCGTTTGACTCATAGCAACCCTATGTACAACAGGTGAAATACTATTGTTAGTGCTTCCCTACTGTTCATGGGGTTTCCAATGGCTGATTGTGGGGTGCCAGGGAGAGGGGGAAATAATTGATCCAAAAGACACCAAACCGGAATTAAGTTTTTGCAGTGTGCTGGAGAGCACTAGCAAGCTAGGATGCATCTGGTACCCCAGGCTTACTTTTATGTGGCCAGTGTACACTGAGCACCAACCATGGGCCAGACCCACGTTCCAGATGTGTCAAGGTCTAAGCAGACACCTGAGTGTCTTCAAGAGCAGCCCTCAGCTTTCCAAAGATGGCAGACCCATTATTCACAATAAAAACCCTCTGCTCCGACCTCCTTTCCCCAGACCTCTAAGCTCATGGCAACATAGCATGAATAATCATTTCCTGATTTTCTTTCAGTAAACACTGGTAGCTATTCTGTTACCACCCCCTCCTCATCTTCTATTTTGAAAATAGTGGTAACTTGGGGAAAAGCAAAATTATTCTATTTTTTGTTTTTGTTTTTGATTTTTTCCAGTAGTGGGGGTTGAACCCAGGGACCCATGCATGCTAGGTAAGTGCTCTACTGGTGAGCTGCACCCCTAGTCTATTGATTTATTTTATTTTATTTTATTTTATTTTGAGACAGGGTCTTCCTAAATTGTGTGAGCTGCCTCTGGCCTCAAATTCACCATCCTCCTGCCTCAGCCTCCCGAGTTTCTGGGATTATAGCCATGCTCCATGACACTCAGCTTGTTTTGTTATATCAAATATTGAAAGACTCTTTGGGTTCTTAAAAGGGACCATTATATTCAGGTGACTCTGGAGACCAAGTCCACAGGGCAGTCCTCTGATTTCTTGCCCTCCATCCATACTAACCAGCAGGGCTTGCAGGCTCACTGTGTATAAATGAGGGCAGTCAAAGGAAGGTTGAAAAATAAGAAAAGGATTTGGGTGCTGGGTCCATTGGCTGCCATTCTGGATTCCAGAACCCTTAGAGGTTCAGGGTGACACCTCCAGGCCACTTGTTGTTGTTAGGTACCATCGAGTCAGTGTCCCACTCATAGTGACCCTACATACAATAGGCAAAACAGTATTGTTAGTGTTTCTCTGCTATTTGTAGGGTTTTCAGTGGCTGATTGATTTTTAGGAAGGGGTTGCCAGGTCCTTCTCCCAAGCCTACAGTACCTGGTGTCCCCAGGTGATCTCCCATTCAAGTATTAAGCAGGCCCGACCCTGCTTAGCTTCCTGATCTGACGGGATCGGATGCCACAGTGGTGGGGCTGCAGGCATGATGCAGGCAAGATGAAGCACTTTTCAGGATGGTTCAGTAGCAGATGGACCATGAAGCTTCAGTTCCTCAACTCAACTTCAGCCAGAAGGGCTTCCCTTGTACTTGTCTTTCCTATCAGTGTCCCTTAGGTCACTCTGTGGAAGGAAAGGGCCCTATAGCCTTAAAAATAATTAAAAACCCTAGCCTATAACACCCTCCAGCATGCTGAAGACCAAGACGAATGAAATATTCTCTGTGGTACCCAGACTGACTGGTGCAGCCACCATGTCGACAAATACTAAAGTCAGGCCTTGGTTGTGGTCAAGAGTTAGGTCTGTTCTTTTCTTTTCCTCTCTGGCACCTGCTCTTCACTCTCAAGGGCCTGTGCAGAAGGATCGTGTTCAGTGATTGGAGGATGTTCTCTGTGCCTGTGATTCCTCACCCTCTCCCGCCCAGCTTCACATGCCCAAAGAAGCCAAGTCTACCTAAGACAGCCCCAGACCCATTCAGATATTCAAGTCCACGTTTCCATGAAGATCTGCATAATGTAAGCCAAGTGCAACTTACTGAAAAATGGTCACTCTCAAGATTAAGTAATGCACTGCTTTTATTGCTGTCATAAATGAGGATTCAGTGAATGGAGCCCTTAACCATGAGCCTTCTTGCTCATTCTTTTTTTCACTCCATGAAGCAGTAAAGGATGATTTCAGGGAAAGGTTAACAAGAATGTGCATCTAATGTGTATTCCAAAATGTTTGCTTTATGGCAATGGATGAGGTCATTGCAGAGAAATCCTAGAAAACCACCGCTGCTGGGTGTCCCTCAGGATGGAGTGATGCCTGGAATCTGGATGTGAAACTGTCCAACCCTCCCACAGAAGCAGGGGACTACACAGAAATTAGAAGCAATATTGTCACTTATTGGGTATTTAGCATGAGCTACGGCCTCTGTGAAAAGTCTCTCTAACTCTCAAAATAACCTTTTACTTAAAGTGTTCTTATTTCACATGGAAAATGAGGTTCAGAGGTTAGTATTAAGTCATGAAGCTAGTAAATGACAGGATCAGTTTGCAAATTTAGACCTACTAGGCCATTCTCTTCCTAGTTCCCATACTACAGCACAACACACCTCCAGGGACAGGGAGCTCACTGCCTTCCAGGCCACGCAGATGTGTATGTACTGGAAAGCACTGATGAATAAAAGATGCTTTGTGGTGAAATGCATGCAGTCCATTGCCTGATAATGCTACACTTAGGGCCTGCATCTGCCCTTTGGAACTATCCAAAGTCAATAAGTTATGACAGGCTAGCCTTGTGGGTATGTCCAAAAGATTGTGGAACCTGACTCTTCTTCTCTAGGCTGAGTATCCCAGGATGATAGTACAGGCTTGGGTGTTTGGATTCTGGGGCCAGCCTGCTTAGGTTCAAGGCCCTGCTCTGCCATTTAATAACTGTGTGACCTGGGATGAGTTTCCCAAATTTTCTTATGCTCAGTATCATCTGTGGAATGGGCTGAACATAGTTGTTGTTGTTAGGTGCCGTTGAGTCCAGTCTGACTCATAGTGACCCCATGTACAGCAGATTGAAACATTTCTCAATTCTGTGCCAGGCACACAATTTTATTTATATTTAAGCCCATTGTTGCAGACACTGTGTCAATCCACCTGGTGGAGGGTTTTCCTTTTTTGCATTGACCTGCTACTCTCCCAAACATGATGTCTCTCTCTCAGGATTGATCTCTCCTGACTACATGTCCGAACTACATAAGATGCAGTCTGGCCATTCTTGCTTCCAAGGAGTACTCTGGTTGCATTTCTTCTAGGACAGACCTGTTGATTCTTTTGGCAGTCCATGGTATATTCAACATATATCTCCAGCACTATAATTCAAAAGCATCAATTCTTACCCTGTCTCCTTTGTTCAATGTCCAGCTTTCACAACCATATGATGCTTCTAAACATACCATGGCATGAGTCAGACTCACCTTTGTCTACAATGTGACATCTTTATTTTCAATACTCTAAAGAGAACTTTTGCCACAGCTTTTCCTAGAGCAACATGTCTTTTGATTTCTTGACTGCTGTTTCCACGGGTGTTGATTATAGGGCCAAGCAAAGCAAAATCATGGACAACCTCAATCTTTTCTCCACTTATTGTGAAGTTGCATACTGACCCAGTCATAAAGATTTTTGTTTTGTTGATGTTTAGTCATAACCCATGTTGAAGGCAATGATCTTTGATCTTCATCAGTAAATGTTTTAAATCCTCTTCACTTTCAGCAAATAGAGTTGTGTCATCTACATAACGCAGGTTATTAGTGAGTCTTCCTCCAGACCTGATGCCACATTCTTCCTCATAAAGTCCAGCTTCTCAGATTATTTGCTCAGCATATAAGTTGAAGAGAAATGGTGAAAGTATACAACCCTGATGCACACCTTCCTCAACTTTAAACCAGGCAGTGTTTCCTTGTTCTATTCGAACAACTGCCTCCTGGTTCACATACAGATTTCTCATGAGTACAATTAGGTGCTCTGGTATTCCCATTTTCTGAAGTGTTATTCATAAGTTGTTATGATCCACATAGTCAAATGCCTTTGCGTAGTCAATAAAACATAGATAGACATCTTTCTGACATTCTCTGCTTTCAGCTAACATCCACCTGGCATTAACAATGATGCCCCTGGTTCTCTGCCCTCTTCTGAATCCCACTTGATTTTCCAGCAATTCCTTGTCTATATACTGTTGTAGTCACTTTTGAATGATCTTTAGTAAAATTTTGCTTGGGTGTGATATTAATGGTATTGTCCAATAGTTTCCACATTCAGTTGGATCCCCTTTTTTGAGAATAGGCACAAATATGGATTGCTTGGTTGGGCCAGCTTAGTACTTGGGTGGGGACATAGTAGCACCTATTTATTAGGGTTTTTGAGAAATACATTCAATAATCTGTTGAAGGCATTTGGTGCACATTAGGAGTTTAATAAATGATAGGCATTGCTCAGGGTCTCCAACTGATTAATTTTTATACTATTTCTCTTCTGGATCATTTCTTACCGACATAGGAGTTTCCTAAGACATGATATGAGACCATCATGGAAGACCCCAGGACAGGCCTGGGCAGCTTGTGGGAGAGCAGCATTAGGACATTTTTTCTGAATGTGATGTTTATATTAATGCAGGATAGGGAGGGCTTAGTTTGCAATGTAACTATATCATGCTGGTAATTCATATCAAACTTGAAGTTAGTGGAAACCTCTTGATCTTTTTCATTCTACTCTTCGTGACCTCCTATCTCAAGAGATCTCCAAAGTTTAAAGCTAAAAAGTGTCTTGCATGAGTTAATAAAGTTTGTGATCAAGTGGTGGGTAAATGAAGGTTAGTTATAATGCATAATCTACTTTTGTATATATTTAAAATTCTCCATAACTTAAAAGAATTGAAGGATTTAAGATTTCCAGGGCTTAGTCTGGGTCACCTTAGTGGAGATCAACTAAAAGTTATTGAATGGACAGATGGAAAGATCACTATCTATTTATCTATCTATCTATCTAACTGTGGATCTGTGACACTAAGGAATATTCATAGATTTCATTACCAACCAGGATTAGCATTAGTCTTAAGTCCTGGGGAAGGAAATTGACATTTATCTTTTATTGTGCCAGAGGCTTTACATATCTTTTCACACTTAATCTTCAAAACCAATTTATGCTGAAAAAACCAAGGTCCACACATCAAACAGTACCACATGGTAAGGCTCAGCTCCAAACCCAGGCAAGACAGACCACACACTCTCCTCTCTTCTGATCTGTTTCATCAGAGAGCCCTAAATGTAGAACTATCTGTGTTGTCTTAATAATTACAACTAGCAGTTAACACTATTGAGTATGTGCTGGATCATCTTCTAAGTGTTTTACATGTATCAACTCATCTAATGCTTGTGGCAACTCTGAAAGGTGAAGAAACTGAGGCAGGGAAAAGTTAAATGTCCTGCTCAAGTCCACATGGTTAATAAGTAGAATTGAGATTTGACAATCGTGTCCTACTGATCCCGGTTCTAGAAATCTTCCAGAGTTGTGGTGTCCTCGCTCTCTCGTTTATGCCTCCTTCCCCAGAAAGTTACCTTCTCTTTTTCCTATCATAAATGATTTTTATATCAAATTACATAAACAAAATTGGTGGAATAATCATCAAATTTGTAGAAAATCAGGTTGATGTGTGTCAAACATATTTATTATGCTATGAAATATTCTGACCCTGGTTTGTTTTCTCAACTCCAAGTTCCAAAACCTCTAAAAAGAACATTGTTAGAAGAACATATACTTTTCAGTTAAGATGGATGAAACAGTAGTTTGTATTGATTTTGGTAAGAGCCAAGTAAGAGCATCTTTAATTACCTGGTCCCAAGGGTTATGCTTGAATTTACCAGATGTTGGCACCTTTCTGTACTGGAATATTTCTTCAACTCATTTCTATTCATAGTAGGAGGATCAATAGATAAATGTGCTTCCAACCAATAAATAATGCTTGTTTAGATTAAAGGATTCAATAATTTAAGAGAATAAAATATTTACATTGCCTATATCATCAAGTCCTGCAGCTGTAGCCCTGTGACATCCGATCCCGTCAGATCTCGGAAGCTAAGCAGGGTCGGGCCTGGTTAGTACTTGGATGGGAGACCGCCAGGGAACACCAGATACTGTAGGCTTGGGAGAAGGACCTGGCAACCCCCTCCCAAAAATCAATCTGCCATTGAAAACCCTATGAACAGCAGAGAAGCACTGACAATAGTGTTTCACCTGTTGTATACAGGGTCGCTATGAGTAAGATACCAACTCGACGGCACCTAACAACAACAACAACAACAATATCATCAAGAGGAATAGTTCTCAACAAGGGGTGACTTTGACCCCCAGGGAATTTTGGAAATACCTAGAAACATTTTGGTTGGCTCAACTGGGATGAAGAAGGCTGCTGGCATCTGTTGTTGTTGTTGTTGTTGTTGTTAGGTGCCTGTCGAGTCGGTATCTGACTCATAGCAACCCTCATAGGGTTTTCAATGGCTGGCTATTTTGGAATTGCCTTGGGAGTGGATTGCCAGGTCCTTCTCCCATTTTTGTGGTGCTGGGAATTGAACTTGGGACCTCAGAGACTGCAACACAGTGCTCTACAAACTGAGCTAAATCCCAGCTTGATGGCATCTAGAGGATAGAAACTAAGGTTGTTCTTCAACATTCTACAGTGCTCAGGACCACTCCTCACAAAAAGAATCATCTGGCTCAAAATGTCACCCAAGGCTGGGAAATTCTAATCTGTGTTGTTGTGTTGTTGTTGTGTGCCATTGAGTTGGGTCTGACTCATAGCAACCCTTACACGGTTTTCAATGGCTGATCATTTCAGGATTGCCTCAGGAGTGGGTTGCTACGTCCTTCTCCTATTTTTGTGGTGCTGGGAATCAAACCCAGGACCTCAGACACTGCAGAGAGGTGTTCTACCAACTGAGCTAAATGTCAGCCCACTCTAATGTATAGCAATACCAAAAAAAGCACAAGCTATTGATTTCAAAGTATAGAAAATATTTCATAATGATAGATTGATGTTGGTGTCCCCCATTTTATCAGATCCTTTGAAACAAACTAAAATGGATCATGATTTAGTTAAAAGCCACACTGAAGTAGAGTTATCAGTGTCCAATGGGAACAGTCCTAGCTCTCCTTTTTGTCTGTAGAAATTGTTGTCCAACAGCCAATCAGTGCTATGACTGTAGGATTCACATAGGCATTAACATAGTGACTATGGAAGGAGATCTGACTTTTAAGCCTTTGAGCAGAGACTCAAGTGAAGGTGTCACCTGCGACTAACAAGCTTAGAGCTTTGGAAAGGGCATTTAAATGTTATGCCTTATAATGAAAATAATAGGAAAATATTTAGGACATTAAGATGATTATATCAAATAAAGCATGTCAGCCTTCATTAAGTATAAAATAAAGAAGATTTTACCAGGAGATCCATTATTATAAGAGAAAATAGACACCTCAAACAGCCATAGAAAATTGCCCACTAATGTTTAAATGCTTAATAACAAGTCCTAAAATAGTTATGCCCCAGTCAATTCAATCCAAGACTTAGTCATTCTCTCCTAATCAAACACAATTATGTGAATTAGATGCTTTTAATAAAATCCCCAAATTAGATAATGGCACTGCACCTGGAGCTTTCACTAGTACCAATGGAGCAGCAGCTCTTTGAGAAACAGAAAGGGCTCAGTGAGTTCTGAAACGAAATTAGAAAGAATGGAAATAGATCAGGAGAAAGAAAAATGTATGAAACAGTCTTTCAATTAAGCGAACCCAAACAGAAGAAAAGAAGTATTTGTTTTTGTTGTTAGGTGTTGGAGAGTTGGATCTGATTTATAGCAACCCTATGTACAACAGAACAAAACACTACCCAACTCTGTGCCGTGCACATTATCTTTTTATGTTTGAGCCCAATGTTGCCGTCACTATGTTTCTTCTCATTTTGAGTAGTGCCACATCAGCCAAAGGAGGTATCAAGGGCTTTTCTCCATTCTCATTTGAGTACTCAACTCTTCCCCAATTGTTTCTTGAATACCTTACAGCCTGGGGGCTCATTTTCTGGCACTATATTTAACAGTGCTTCTCTGCTATTCATAAGGTTTTCAGTGGCTAATTGTTTCAGGCATGGGCTGCTGGTCCTTCTCCCTAGTCTGTCTTATTCTCACCTGAAACCTGTCCACCATGGGTGGCCCTGCTAGTATCAGAAATACCAGTGGCATAGCTTTCAGCATCACAGCAACAGGCAAGCCCCTACAGCACCACAAACTGACAGGTGCTTTAAAATCTAGGGTAGGGAATACTCTTTCCTTATGGTTTTGCAACATTAGGAAACTCCATCATAGTTCAAAAGGACAGGTATATACTTTACAAAACACACTTTATCCTTGACCAAAAAAAGGCTTCATCAAGTAACTAAGGCATGGAGATAGAGGAACAAATAACTTTAAGAAATAAAAGGTAAGCAAAATGCATCAAAGAGTGTCTTTGATTAAATAATTTGATTTTTTCCCTAAGTCACATAGAAGTAAGATCAGCTAATTGCACCCTCTGCAAAACCATGTAGAACTACAGTGTTTGTATATATTTCAGGACCAGGGACCCCTTTTACTTTGCAAAGAAATGCATTTTAACAATTGTAAGTTGGATGTGGTGATGCATGACTGTAATTCCAGCTATTGGGAGGCTGAGATAGAAGGATCAAGATTTTGAGGCCAGACTGGGCAACATAACAAGACCTCCACCTCAAAAACAATAAAACAAAACAAAACAGGATTGCATGTGATGATGGAACAAGGCTAGTTTTCAGTATCAAATGCAATGAAATTCAGAAGGAAATGATACCAAAGCACACCTCTGTTTGAATCATGTCCTCCACCTCACACGGACTCCAAAGCCAGCAGAGGCTCCCTAAAGAGCAAAAGTCCAGACCCTCCTCCTGCTATTTCCAGCCCTCCCCTCCCCTCCCTTTGTTCTTTGCTCTTCTACAAACTTTCTTCTCTGAATGAGTGGCTGGCCCCTGGGCCTTCCTCTCTCTTGACAGCTGCCCTTCTTTTCCTTTTCTCCAGAAGCCCTTCCCCTGATCCTTGTATTTGGATCTCAGCCAGCTCAGCAGCCAATCACTCAAGGGCCTCCCTGGCATCCCTAGCTGGAAGAGGGCTCTCTCTCCTCCTGGATCTTGGGATCCTATCCAGCCACCTCTTCTATCCCATTCTGATTATATTCTAGAACAGGGATCCCCAACCCCCAGTCTGTAGCCTGCTAGAGATGAGCAAAAGGGAAGCAAATGAAGGTTCATCTCTATTTATACAAATGTAATGCACTTGAGTCATCCCCAAACCATTCCTTCCTTCCCTTCCCCACCATCCATGGAAAATTTGTCTTCCGTGAAACCAGTCTCTGGTGCCAAAAAGTTTGGAGACTGGTATTCTAGATAATGTTATCCATAACACATCCCTCTACCCAATACCACAACTAAGCAGGAGGGGTTTGGAGAAGGGAGATAACCCATAGCCTCAGCATCCATCAGGCACCTACCCTGTGCCTGCATTTCACCAACATCCCTCATTCTTGCATAACCCTGAGCAATCAGAATGTCCACTTTACAGTAGAGGAAACCGAGGCTTAAGGAGGTCTCCTGCTCTTTGTCCACTCCATGTGGGCATGGTCCCTTGTTATGATTTGAATATGAAATGTCCCCACCAGCTGGTGGTGCTATTCTGGGAGGTTGTAGATGAGATACCTAGGCTAACCAAACACCATACCTTCGCTAAAGTCTGGCCTCAGGGTCATTTTGATTCTCAGAAAAAACCACAGAGCTATATTCCAAGAGATACAGGCATAAATCAAAGGGCTGCAGATGCACGCAGTAATCACTGAGAACTCCCAGATCCCCTGATAAGACAGACAACATGCCTGAGTCAATCTTCAACCTCCAGCACATCTTAAATCAAAGGACTGACCAAACCTGAACCACCCCCCTTACCCCTACCTGTAACCCTCAATAAAAGCCCTTACCCAACAATGAGTCGGGGTCTGACACTAAACCGCTGAGTCCGTGAAGTATGGCACCTTCGAGCTCGAGCTTTAATAAAGGCTCCTTGCTCTTGCATTCGACTTTGGACTCCCTGGTGATCTTTGGGGAACTCGAACTTTGGGCATAACAGTAGAAACTTCAGGAAAGGTGGGGCCTAGCTGGAGGAAGCAGGTTAGTATGGGTGCTCTTGGCCCCAGTTTCTCTCTCTCTCTGTCTCTGCTTCCCATCTGCCATGAGGTGAAGAAGCCTCTCTGTGCGACACACTCCCACCACCACGATGTTCTGTCCCAGCACATGGGGCCAAGCATCCACGAACTGAAGACTCTGAAACCACGAGCCAAGATAAATAGCCCCTCCCTCAAGTTCTTTGGTCACAGTGATAAGAGAAGTAACTAATACAGAAAATTGGTAGCAGGAGTGGGGCTGTTGTTGTAACCAAACCTGACCAGGTGGTTCGTAAGCCTTTGGAACTGCTCTGTAGGATAAATTTCGAAAATTTTTGGAGAAGCCCTAGGATGCTATTAGCAAAGCTTAATGGGCAATTCTGGTGAGACCTCAGAAGACCAGAATGCCAAAAGCAATGTCGATATGAAAGCCAAGCTCGAGAGGTCTCAGATGGGAAAGAGCATTCTATCAGGAATTGGATCAGAGGTCATTCATATTATATTCAGGCAAAGAGTTCATCTACATCTTGTCTTTGTCCTGAGACTTTGAATCAAGCTAAGTTTAAAGGCGATGTCCTAATTAACCTGGTGGAGGAAATTTCCAGGCAATCCAGCATTCTGTAGTATGTCTACTGCTACCTACTTTTAGCCAGGTTTATAGTGAGAATCAGGAGCAGAAAAACTTGAAGAACTTGCAATTTTCCCAGAAAAAAAAGTGCATGTAAAATTGGGGCCAATGACACCATGCTGCTGAAGATTGTTGTCGTTAGGTGCCGTGGAGTCGTGTCTGGTTCGTAGCAACACTTATAGGGTTTTCAATGACTGATTATTTCAGGATTGCCTCAGGAAGGGATTGCCAGGTCTTTCTCCTATTTTTGTGGTGCTGGGAATTGAACCCGGGACCTCAGAGACTGCAGAGCAGTGCTCTACCAACTGAGCTAAATACCAGCCCTGCTGAAGAGATTAGCACCATTTAAAAGAAGCCAAGCATGTTGCATAGAGACAGCAAAAAAGAGGCTATGGGGGAATCTCAGGAATTGGCCAGACTCCACCCATGACAGGCTCAAGAGTAGGAAAGACTTGCCCTTGAGTAGAGAGTGCTTCTGGGGTACACTGTTTGCTCAGGGAATTCTAGGCAGTTGTGTCCCTGGGATTTGTTTTGTCATGATTATCTTCCCAGCTAGTCAGAGGCAATTACAGCCATGGTTCAAGAGGTCCTGGTGACTGCTTGAGCTGGTAGTAGACCATGGCATCATCCACATGATTCTGGCATGCAGAATGCAAGAGTTATGGGGTCACAGTGACTGCCACCAAGATTTCAAAGGAAAGCCTGGGAGGCCAGGCAATGTGTGACAGGGTCAGAGTCCCTGGAGGTGTCCCTTGGGAGAGAGATGAGCAAATATGTGAGGGTAAAGCCTAAGCTGAAATGAAGGTGCCAGGATGTTGGAGATGCCAGAAACTTGAACGATCTGTCAAAGAAAGCCATAGGTAGTAAGTGTAGTCAGACGAAGAGAGAGGCCATGTGGGCTAAAAACAGCAAAGCCATGGGTACTGGGCTTCTCAACCCACTGGAGCTTATATCATGGCCCCAGCGGCCCCAGATGCTGGACATGAATTTATAAGATATAATGTTTGCCCCGTTGGGCATGGGTCTTGCTTTGATCTCATCCATTCTTGCTATCTTCCTATTCCTCTCTTTCAGAATGGGAATGTATACTCTGTGCCATTATATATTGGGAGCATGTAGTTTTCTTTTTTATTTGGCAGGGACTCACAGCTAAGAATTTGCCTTAAGTCTCAGAAGAGATTTTAATTGTGGACTTTTGAGCAATGTAGGCAATGTTAAAATTTGGGGAATTCTTAGAAATAAACTAAATGCATTTTGCACTATGAGACAGCCCTGGTCCTTTGTGGGCCAAGAGTGGAGTGTTATGGTTTGAGTATGAGGTGTCCCTCACAGGTCCATGTGTTGAGTGCTTCATCCCCAGTTGTCATTGTTGTTGTTGTTAGGTGCCGTCGAGTTGAGTCCGAATCACAGCGACCCTACATACAGCATATTGAAACACTTCTCGATTCTGTGCCAGGCACACAGTCTTATTTATATTTAGGCCCATTGTTGCAGACACTGTGTCAATCCATCTGGTGGAAGGTTTTCCTTTTTTTCGTTGGCTTGCCACTCTCCCAAACATGATGTCTTTCTCCAGGGATTGATCTTTCCTGACAACATGTCCAAAATATGTAAGATGCAGTCTGGCCATTCTTGCTTCCAAGGAGCACTCTGGTTGCACTTCTTCTAGGACAGATCCCCAGCTGGCGATGCTATTTTGGGAGGTTTTGGAAACTGTGGGAGGTGGGGCCTAGCTAGAGGAAATAGTTCATTGTATGTGTGACTTTGAAGGTTATACCTGGTCCCTGATCTCTGTCTGCCATGAGATAAAGAAGCTCCTCCATGCCACACTCCCACTGTCATGATGTTATGCCCACGTGCAACCCAGCAATCAAGAACTGAACCCTCCAAAACTGTGAGCCAAAATAAATAATTCCTCCCGTAAGTTGTGTAACCTTATTTTTGGTCAGTGATAGGAAAAGTAACTAATACACCCCTCAAATCTGCCTGGGGCTCTCCATCATTCTCACTGAGCAGAGGAAAATGTGTTGCTAACTCTAGCCTAGACACTTCCAATGCTAATACTAGAAAAACAAATTCCTCTTACCCACCTTTAGGATTAGTTAGTGGAAGCCAAAAAAAGCCAAATGATTTAAGCATTCCTGGAACATTGCCTCAGGCTACTGGATAAACCCCAGGCTGGCCAATAGCCATTGTTCCAGCCCCAACCCACAAAGCTCCCCTCGCAGAAATGGATTCACTCACATGGAGCCCAGGGGCTGGGCTACCCATGTGCGGTGTGCATAATTCTAGAGTAACAGATTCCAGTATTCATGGCTATACTTGTATAAATATTCCTGGATGGAAAAGTAGCCCTAGATTCATGAGGGCCTTTAAGGCTTATATTTAAATCAAATGTAACTATGATCTCGGGCATATCTTCACTTCCATCTCTCTCCTTTCCCCTCAGAGATCGTTCTTGTACCCTCTCCTCAGCTTGCTCCATGCCAGCCCATTGGCCTCTTGTCCAGGTCACAAATGGGCTGAGCACCCTCGAGCCTAGGCTTTGCAAGGACTTTGCTGGAGTATCTTCCCTTGCACATCCATGTGGCCAGGTTCTCCCCATGCTTTCAAGAGTTGGCTCACACGTCACTTTTCTGCTGAGGGCGTCTGGGGTATCCCTCTGAAAATTTCAATCACTTCTCAGGCCAATGTGTCTTCCGCACTCCCAAGCTCTTGCACCTGCTCTGTGTCTTCTCCATGTAGCATGACCTACTGCATTAATATTATGCATACTTTCTTTGTTTCTTCTTATTTTTTGTCTCCCCCCACTCCCTCCCCATGAGAGCAAGAATTCTTCTCTGTTTCTTTTCATTTAACTCCAGAGCAGAGTGGGATACAACAGCACTTGCCCTCTGTACCTATCTGTTGGGTTTATAAACCTTGTAGGCATAGCTTCTTGGACTTAGGACATTTCTGTCACCTCTAAATGATTAACTCCCAAATATGTTACAATGAATATATCTCCCTTCACCCTGTTTGGCTCTCAGGAAGGCTGATTGCTGATGACAGGTAAGATCTCTCATAAGCAGAGGGACAACCTAAGATAGGCACAGCCGTAGAGAGGCCAGCAGGTGTTACCTCTAAATGCTGCACCTTCAAATATGTTACAGTGAATTCATCTCCCTTCACCCTGTTTGGCTCTCAGGAGGGCTGATTGCTGATGACAGATACGATCTCTCATAAGCAGAGAGACAACCTAAGATAGGCACAGTCGTGGAGAAGCCATCAGGAGAGGCAGGGCTGATGCCCACATTACTAGTGGGAGAGGCATAAATGCCCACCTGTTCACTGTGTCCTTTGTTAAACATTACAAAGACTTACTGGTGCATGCAGTAAAACGAGTTTCCGAAAACACTAACTGATGTCCTGGTTCCTGGAAGGCCACTTATTGATTATCTCTTGTGATTTGGAAGGAATGTCCAGAGAGTCTGCCCTGCCATACTCTTACCTCCGATTGTTAAGAGAAAGAGATTAGGGAAACAATGACCAGGTTTAAAAAGTTCATACATTTTTTTTTCTGTTGTGTAATTTGTTACTAAGAAATAAAGTTTAGATATAAGGAGGCTAGGAGAGAGCCTTAGGAGCTCTCCGCTGAAGCTCATGAACATTTTTGGCTGTCCATCTCTTGAATTTGTCACGGAACCTTGAGACTACACATTTCCTGGTGCTGGGTCTTAGCCAAGGTGATGCTCCTACCCCCCAAACCCATATGTTCCTAAGCGGTGGGATTTTTGGAGATGACTTAGGGGAACTCTACCCTCAGGAATGGGGTTAGTATCTTTATGAAGGAGCCCTATGGCCTTGTTTGTCCATCCACCTTCTACCATGTGAGGACCTTGCATCTGCACCTTCTGCCCTACAAAGATGCAACAAGAGGACCCTCAGTAGACATTGAATCACAGTGCCAAGGTCTTGGACATCCAGCCTCCAGAAGGTTAGAAATAAATTTCTATTGCTATACAGTACCCAGCCTATGGTATTTTATAACAGCTGCACAAATGGACCATAAGATATCTGGCAGAATACAGACTTGATTTTAATGTGAAGACTAACTGTGATAAAGTAATATATTCATTTTCTATTGCTGCTATAACAAATGATAAATGACATAATACTGTAAATTTCTTTTGCTGTTGGCTTTTGATGTACAACATTAGGTTTTAGAAATGGACCCTTTTGGCATCATATCGATCTAGTTCAGGATTCCATGTAATTTCAAGTCCTCAGATTATCCATCCTTCTTCAAATGGATAGTTTCTACCTACGTACTTTGTAATGATTAACAGAGGTACACTGAACACCCATGTGTATAGATCCTCTATTACAAATGTGAGTTTCTAGGAAAGAGAATGTGCTGAGACAGGCCACATTGGTTTCTGAAGCAGCCACTTATACTCATTAGCCCCTCCAGCGATGGAACAGAAACCCCATTTCTATACATCCTTGTCAACACTTGTATGAACAGGCTGATTAATTGTCTTAATTGATGTATGTGATTATACTTCATTGCTGTTTCATTTATAAATTTGCTTATTTGTGTAAGAAACTAAGAATATTTTCATATGTTATTTGATACAGATTTCCTATTCAGGGAATAGTTTATTTACATAATTTTCCTCTTCCTTCTTTTGAGTTGGTCTTTTAAAATAGAAATTCTTTATACATTCTGGTTATTGATATTTTTGTCAATTATATGGATTGCAAAAACTGTTCTTATTTTCTCATATTTTTTGCTGCCTCTTGGCACGTGAGCATATAACTTTAATTATGCAACTTATCACATTTTTTATTTGTGACTTGTACTCTTCTCATCATTAAAAGGAAATCTGTCCAAATTTGACCCTATTCCACTTTCAGAGTTGTTTGTCGGTTTTCTTTTAATGGTTTTATTGTCTTAATGTTTATATCTTTTACACTATGGAAGTTATTTTTAACATGATTGAAGATTGATAGTCATATGATACATTATGATAGTCATATGATATAGTCATATGATAATATTAATATAATATATTATCTTCTTCCAAAGTGGAGATATCTTACTGTGCCAGGGTTACCCATTTGGTCTATTCTTCCCTTTCTGTATTAAAGCTGCCTCTATTGTATACCAAGCTTACACACACACACATACATGTGATTCAGTCCCCAGGCTGCCTATCCTGTTACACTGGTCTTTGTAAACATGCCCCTGGCTGAGGCTGCGCTTCTTTATTCACAGTGCCTGCATGGTGTGCTTTGCTATCTATAAGACAAGTTTTACCCCCAAGCCCAACTTTCTCCCTGGTCACGCGTGTGGCCACTTTATTCAGATTTGTCTTGGCACATTTTTGCCCTTTACTCTTACATGGCTTAGAATTCTTATATGGCATATAGAATTCTATGGAAAAAACTTGTTGTTGTTGTTATTAGGTGCCATTGAGTTGAGTCCAACTCATAGCAACCCTAAGTACAGCAGATCGAAACACTTGCTGATTCTGTGCCAGGCAAACCATCTTATTTATGTTTAAGCCCATTGTTGCAAACACTGTGTCAATTCATCTGCTGGAAGGTTTTCCTCTTTTGCATTGACCTGCCACTCTCCCAAACATGATGTCCTTCTCCAGGGATTGACCTCACCTGACTACATGTCCGAAATATGTAAGATGCAGTCTGGCCATTCTTGCTTCCAAGGAGTACTCTGGTTGCACTTCTTCTAGGACAGATCTGTTGGTTCTTTTGGCAGTCCATGGTAAATTCAATAGACATCTCCAGCACCACAATTCAAAAGCATCAATTCTTTTTCTGTCTCCCTTGTTCAATGTCCAGCTTTCACAACCATATGATGCCACTGAAAATAGCATGGCATGAGTCAGACGCACCTTCATCTTCAATGTGACATCTTTGGTTTTTAATACTCTAAAGAGATCTTTTGCCACAGCTTTTCCTAGAGCAATGTGTCTTTTGATTTCTTGGCTGCTGCTTCCACAGGTGTTGATTATAGAGCCAAACAAACAAAACCTTGGACAACTTCAATCTTTTCTCCATTTATTGTGAAGTTGCATACTGACCCAGTCGTAAGGATTTTTGTTTTGTTGATGTTTAGTCATAACCCATATTGAAGGCTATGATCTTTGATCTTCATCAGTAAATGTTTTCAATCCTCTTCACTTTCAGCAAGCAGAATTGTGTCATCTGCATAACGCAGGTTGTTAACGAGTCTTCCTCCAATCTTGATGCTGTGTTCTTCCTCATAAAGTCCCCCTTCTCGGATTATTTGCTCAGCGTATAAATTGAAGAGATAGGGTGAAAGTACACAGCCCTGATGCACACCTTTCTCGACTTTAAACCACTCAGTGTTTCCTTGTTCTATTCGAACAACTGCCTTCTGGTTCATGTATAGGTTTCTCATGAGCACAATTAAGTGTTCTGGTATTCCCATTTTCCAAAGTGGTATCCATAATTTGTTATGATCCACACAATCAAATGCCTTTGCATAGTAAATAAGACATAGATAGACATCTTTCTGATATTCTGTGCTATCAGCTAATATCCACCTGACATCAGCAATGATGTCCCTGGTTCCCTGCCCTCTTCTGAATCCTGCTTGATTTTCTAGTAATTCCCTGTCTATATACTGCTGCAGTAGTTTCTGAATGATCTTTAGTAGAATTTTTCTGGTGTATGATATTAATGATATTGTCCGATAGTTTGCACATTCAGTTAGATCCCCTTTTTTGGGAATAGGTACAAATATGGATCTCTTCCAGTCAGTTGGCCAAGTAGCTGTTTTCCAAACCCGTTGGCACAAACATGTTAACACCTCCAGTGTTGCATCTGTTTGTTGAAACGTCTCTATTGGTATCCCATCAATTCCTGGAGCTTTGTGTTTCGCCAGTTCTTTCAAGGCAGCTTCCACTTCGTCCTTCAACACCATTGGTTCCTCTTCATATGCAACCTCTTGGAATGGTTGGTCATCTACCAATTCTTTCTTGTATAATGACTCTGTGTATTCTTCCCATCTTCTTTTGATGTTTCCTGCATCATTTAA
>VMDO01007132.1:12451-50429 GCA_007922755.1 Pedetes capensis | reverse complement strand
AACATGTCATTATAATATTTGTTTTTGTCTTCTCTAGCTGCCTTCTGAAATCTTCTGCTTAGTTCCTTAACTTCATCATATCTTCCTTTTACTTTAGCTGCTCCACATTCAAGGGGATAATTGGTCTTTTCTCTTTTTTCTTGTCTTTTTAAGAACTTTTTGCTTCCTTCTTGAATGATATCTTTTATGTCATGCCACAACTCTTCTGGTCTCCTATCATTTGTGTCTAATGCATTAAACCTATTTTTGGGGTGGTCTCTGAACTCAGGTGGGATATACTCAAGGTCATACCGTGGCTCTCGTATACTTGTTCTAATTTTCTTCAGCTTCAGTTTGAACTTGCATATGAGAAGTTGATAGTCAGATCCACAGTCAGCACCTGGTCTTGTTTTGACATTTTGTATAGAGCTTTTCCATCGTCTCTTTCCACATATGTAATCAATTTGATTCCTGTATGTTCCATCTGGTGAAGTCCATGTGTATAGTCTCCGTTTATGATGTTAAAAAATATATATTTCTAATGAAAAGGTCATTGGTCTGACAAAATTCTATCATGTGATCTCCTGCTTCGTTTCTGTCACCATATTTTCCAACTACTGAGCCTTCTTCTTTGTTTCCAACCTTTGCATTCCAGTCACCAGTGATTATCAGTATGTCTTGATTGCATGTTTGATCTATTTCAGATTGCAGAAGCTGATAGAAGTCTTCCCTTTCTTCATTTGTGGCCTTAGTGTTGGGTGCCCAAATTTGAATAATAGTCATATTAACTGGCCTTCCTTGTAGGCATATGGATATTATTCTATCACTGACAACATTTTATTTCATGACAGATCTTGAAATGTCTTTTTTGATGATGAATGCAACCCCATTTCTCTTTAGTTTATCATTCCCAGCATAGTAGATCATATGATTGTCTGACTCAAAATGGCCTATGCCTGTCCATTTTTAACTCACTGATGCCTAGAATATCAATGTTTATGCACTCCATTTCTCTTTTAACAATTTCTAATTTTCCTAGATTCATACTACATACATTCCATGTTCCAATTATTAATGGATGTTTACAGTTGTTTCTCCTCATTTTGAGTTGTGCCACATCAGCAAGTTGAGCACCCTGGAGCTTTATTCCATTTCTGTCATCATGGTAGACTCTACTTTGAGGAGGCAACTCTTCCCCAGTAGTCTTTTGAGTGCCTTCCATCCTGGGGGCCTCATTTTCCAGCACTATATCTGACTGTGTTTCTTTGCTCTCCATAGGGTTTTCAATGGCTAGTTCTTTTGGGAGTGGTGCACCAGGACCTATTCCCTAGTCTGTCTTAGTCTGGAAGCTCAGCTGAAAACCTGTCCACCATGGGTAACCTTGCTCATATCTGAGGTACCAATGGCAGAGCTCTCAGCCTCATCGCAACACACAAGCCCCCACAGTGTGGCAAACTGACAGACGTGTGGGCGGAAAAAGCTTAAGACTCTAATATTATTAGACTAGCATTGAAATAATAGAAGTAGAGCTGGGCATGGTGGCACACAACTGTAATTCCAGCAACGCGGACAGCAGAGGCAGGAGAATCACAATTTTGAGGCCAGAGACAGCCTGCACAACTTAGCTGGACCCTGTCTCATGGCAAAAAAAATAAAAAGGGGTTAAGGGCACAGCTCAGTAGCACAACACTTGCAAAGTATGTTTGAGGCTCTAGGTTCAGCCCCCTAGCACCACAAAAACAAACAGAAAAAGAAATAATTCAGGTTACATGTCTTCTTTATAATATTAAATCTTCCTGCCTATAAATAGTATTTAGATCTCTTTTTATATCTTTCAGTAAAGCTTCAAAAATTTTATTAGTGTATGTTAATTGTACAAAGTAATGGGCTTCATGATTACATTTTCATACATGCATATAATGTAGTTTGGTCATATTCTTCCCTCTATTACTCTTTCTTATCACCCCTTTCCCCTTGCATATCCCCAAACTCGCCCTTTACTTTCAGGTCCTCTTTCCTCCCCCGAAGTTCCACATATGAGAGAAAATATGCATTTGTCTTTATGAGGCTGACTTACTTTGCTTAACCTGTTGCTCTCCAGTCCCATCCATTTTTCTGCAAATGACATGATTGTAATCTTCTTTATGGCTGAATAAAATTCCATTGTGTATATAGCCCACATTTTCCTTACCCATTCACCCAGTAATTGGCACCTAGACTAACTAATTGGCACATAGACTGATTCCAGAACTTGGCTATTGTGAGTGATGGCGCAATGACCATGGGTATGCAGGTACCTCTATTGTGTATGCTGACTTTGGACTTCTTTGGGCATCTACCCAGCAGTGGTACAACTGAGTCATATGGTAATCCCATGTTTTAATTTTTCAAGAAATCTCTATCCTGATTTCCATAGTGGCGGGGCTAAATTACTTTTCTCATAAGCAGTGCATAAGTGTTCCTTTTCCCCCACATCCTTGCCAATATTAATTGTTTTCTTGATGCTAGCCATTTTGACTAGGGTGAGATGGAATCTCAGTGTAGCTTTGATTTGCATTTCCCTCATGGCCAAAGATGTTGAACATTTTTTCATGTACTTATTGGCCTTTTGTACTTACTTGTTTATTTGAAAAGTATCTCTTCAGTTCATTTGTCCATTCATTGTTTGGATTATTTTCTCTTTTGGTGTTTAATTTTCTGAGTTCTTTGTATATTCTAGATGTTAATCTTCTGTTGTGTTAATACCTGGAAAAATTTTCTCCCTTCTGCAGGCTTTCTCATCACTTTGTTAATTTTTTATTGTTGCTGTACAGAAGCTTTTTAATTTGATGCCATTGCATTTGTCAATTCTCTCTCATTTCCTGAGCTATTAAAGTCCTATATAGAAAGTTATTGTCTATGCCTATATCTTGGTTTCCTCTAGTACTTGCAAAGTTTCAGGTCTTACATTAAGGTCTTTGACCCATTTTGAGTTGATTTTTTGTATAGAATGAGACATAGAGATCCAGTTTCAGCAAAGTAGCAGGACACAAAACCAACATATAAAAACCAGTAGTGCTTCTACACACCAGTAATGAACTCACTGAAAAAGAAGACAGGAAAACAATCCCATTCACAATAACCTAAATGAATGAATGAATGAATGAATGAATGAACACATACATACATACATACATACATACATACATACACACACACACACACACACACCTGGACATGAAATTCACTGAAGATATGGAAGACAGAGCCATAGTAACAAAAACAGCTTATCACTGGCACTAAAGCAGAATATAGATCAATGGAATAGAAGTCCCAGAAATAAGCCTACACAGCCACAACCATCTGATTTTTGATGAAGGTGCCAAAAATATATATTGGAAAAAAGACAGTCTCTTTAACAAATGGTGCTGAGGAAACTCAATAAAGTTTTTAAAATTTTTGTTTCATTTCAAAAGTCTGTTATAAGTATGAAATTTTACATGACATTTTCTAGTAGTTCCTAGGATATAACAGTAGTAATGATTTTTTAATGTTGCCCTTCTGTCTATTTGCCTCAATAACTTTTCCGTAGCTCTACTTGGATTTTTTGTGTCAATAAAATTTTGGCTGCAAACAATGGATATTTTATTTCTGCTAGTGTAATTCATCTTATTTCTTTTTCTTATTTTGCTGCATTGGCTTATAACCTTTTGTGCCATGTCAAATAGAAGTACAGATAGAGCCAATATGAGTTTAAGTCCTGACTTCAAAGGGAATAGGTACAAAGTTTCATCTCTTTTGTTTGATATTTCTGTAAGATTTAGACAAAGACTCCATCGGCTAATGATGTTCTCTCCTATTCTTAGATTGCTTTTTAAAAATATAGCGAATGGACATTGAATTTTGAAAGAAACTTTTTTATTTGAGAATCAGAGTAGTAGGGCATCCTTAGAAAATGGACTCTGGACTCAGTACCTGGCAGATAATGAGTGGTGGGTGATATTCTTGTTGAAGGCACACAGTTCTCATGTTTGTTGTTGCCAGCACGCCAGTCTACTCTGGAGCCTGGAGACTACAAAGATCTTTTGCTTTTGTGATTTATATGTCTATCAATATTTATCATGTTAAAAATTAAAATGGATAGATTTGAAAATATATATTGATTCATTTTAAAACAATTTTAAACCCAAAAGAAGTCAAGGTAAATAACATTTTAAAAAAGAACAGCATATTCTCCAAAACCAAGCCAAGAGAATGTATGTGTATATAGTACCCAAGTCCATCTTCAAGTGCAGTTACATGGTTGCATAACATTTTGGCCAACAGACTGCATGCATGACAGGGGACCTACGAGATCCTATCACCTAATGATTTTGTAGTCATCTTAGTTTGTGTAAGGTGCCCTTTATGATGTTTGCACAATAATGAAATTGCCTGATGGTACACTTCCTAGGTCACATCCCCATTGCTAGGTGGCACGTGGCTGTATTATCGCACCACTTCATACATCCCATAAGAACCATCTGTACAACAATTCCAGCCTTCACACTATGATAGCCATAAATTATACTTCTCCCTTTGCTATAAATCAAACTATATATTCTTGCTATTTTGGCTTTAGACAGTTAATTTTCTTTTGTGTTCTCAGTAATCTTTTTTTAATTAGTAATTTTAGTGTACAACATAAGAGTCTCATGAAATTTCCATACATGTATTTCACTGTACATTGCTCATATTCACTCCCCATTACCCTTCCATTAACCCCCTCTCCTCTCCTTCCCAACCCCACCAATGGTTCTCCTTCTACTCACACATCTTGTCTGTCTGTCTGTCTGTCTATCTATCTATCTATCTATCTATCTATCTATCTATCTATCATCTATCTACATCACAATTTTGCCTTAATGGAAAAATGTGATATTTCCTTTCATTTCTCCCATCATCCTTTCTTCTTTACCCTCCTGTTTTCCATTAGTCTATTAACTTTTACTACAGGGCCTCTTCTACTTTCATGACCTATGTGTTTTAATAATGAATATGTATTAAAGCCTAACATCCACATATGAGAGAAAACATGCAATGATGTCTCTGTGGGTCTGGCTTATTTCACTTAAAATCATGGTCACTAGTTCCATTCATTTCCCAGCAAATGACATATTTTTTTCTTCTTTATAGTTTAATTATATATATGTATATGTGTGTGTGTGTGTGTGTGTGTGTGTGTGTGTGTGTATCACAATTTCCTTATTCACTCATCTGTGGATGGACATCTAAGTTGATTCCATATCTTGGCTTCTGTGAATATTGCCACCATTAACTTGAAGGAGTAGGTATCTCTGTGGTATATTGACTTATATTCTTCTGGCATATATCCAGGAGTGGCATAGCTGGATAATATAGTAGTTCTATTTTTAGTTATTTTAGGACCCTCCATACTGATTTTCATAGTGGTTGCACCAACATACATTCCCACCAACAGTGTAGTAGGGTTCCTTTCTCCCCACATCCTTGCCAGCATTTGTTGTTGTTAATATGTTGATGGTAGCCATTCTGACTGGGATGAGATGGTGTCTCAATGTAGTTTTGGTTTGCATTTCCCTGATGGCTAAAGATGTTGGACATTTTTCATACATGTGTTGCTCATTTGTATTTCTTTTTTGAGAAGTCTCTGTTCAGTTCTTTTGCCCACTTTTTTGATTTGATATTTTGCTTTTTTGGTGTTTTAGTTCTCTGAGCTCTTTACATATTCTAGATATTAATCCCCTGTCTCATGGATAGCTGGCAAAGATTTTCTCCCCTCCTGTAGGCTGTTTCTTCACTCTGATAATTGTGTCCTTTGTGGTACAAAAGTGTTCAATTCAATGTAATTCAATGTAATCTCATTTTTCAATTCTTGCTATTATTTCCTGTAATCTTGGGGTCCTATATTTAGAAAATCCTTGCCTATGCCTATGTCTTGAAGTATTTTCCCAATGTTTTCCTCTAGCAGTTTCAAAGTTTCAGGTTTTACTTTAAGGTCTTTGATCTGAACTGATTTTTATACAAGGTGAGAGACAGGGATCTAAATTTTAGTCTTCTGCATGAGGATATCCAGCTCTTTCAGCACCATTTGTTGAAGAGGATGTCTTTTCTCCAATTTATATTTTTTGAGATCATTGTTGAATATCAGGTGACTATAGGGCTGGGATTTAACTCAGTGGGTAAAGTGCTGCGCTGCAGTCTCTGAGGCCCCGAGTTCAATTCCCAGCACCGCAAAAATGGGAGCAGGGCCTGGCAATCCACTCCCAAGGCAATCCCGAAGCACTCATCCATTGAAAACCCTATGAGGGTCACTATGAGTCAGATACCGACTCGACGGCACCTAACAACAATAGGTACATAGGGGCTGGGATTTAGTTCAGTTGGTAGAGTGCCACTCTGTAGTCTCTGAGGTGCCAAGTTCAATTCCCAGCACCACAAAAACGGGAGAAGGACCTGGCAATCCACTCCTGAGGCAATCCTGAAACAATCAGCCATTGAAAACCCTATAAGTGTTGCCAGGAGTAGGACATGACTCAAAGGCACCTAACAATAACATTGCTACATGGGTTTATTTCTGGATCCTCTATTCTGTCATATTGGCCTACATGTTTGTTTTTGTGCTAATACCATGCAGTTTTTGATACTATGGCTTTGTAGTATAATTTGAAAGCAGGAATTGTGATGTCCCCTGCATTGTTCTTTCTGCTCAGGATCGCTTTAGTGATTTTGGTTTTTTTGTGCTTCCATATGAATTTGAGGATTGTTTTCTCTCTCTCTGTGAAGAATGCCATTGTGATTTTGATGGGGATTTCATTAAATCTGTAGATCACTTTTGGTGATATAGCCAGGATCTGCCCAAAAGCTTTGATTTTCAAAGCATTATTTTAGCTTATTGAGTCACTCAGAAATTACTTGTCTGCTGCTTCCTTCTGTGCATGGGTGAAAATAATGCTCAAAATTGTGGAAGGTTTGGGGTAGGGTGTCCTGCTGGGCCATCTGAAACCTTCACATTTTAGATGTTCTTACTTTAGTGACTGTAGAAGAAGCAGAGGAGAAAGCCTTACTGTGGTGTGTCTGTGTTTACTCTCTCCCAAGTGTTTTCTTTTCCTGCCTTTCCAAATGTAGTTAAATGAGGTACAACAGAGTCGCCCAGCTGGGGCTGGGGCTGGAGCTCATACCTGCCTTATCCTCGGGGTCCCTGGCTTTGTGAGTGAGGTCGATTGCCATTGCCAGCATTCCCCTCCTGCCCCAGGTTCTGCACCCTAGTCCTGACCAAAGCTAAATGCAGGTGAGAGAAGCCATGGGGCAGACAAAAGAAGCACAGAAATGCCATGGCCTCACCTCCCAAACAGCTCCACTCTCAGCACCAAGGATGGGCCCAAATGGCCCGCCTGCCATTTTCTCCTCCTCTATCCATCAGCAGAACGGAGATCTCGGGAGGGTAACATCATGCTTTTTCTTCATCTTCTTCCTCCTCTCCTCTTTACATTCCTTCCTTCCTTCCTTCCTCCCTCCCTTCCTTCCTTCCCTTCCTTTCCTCCTTTCCTCCTTCCTCTCTGACTCTCTTTCATTGAGCATACATTGATTGAACACTCTGGTAGACTGAATATCGGGTCCATGTCCTGTTTCCTGGAACTTGTGGTACTGTTGTCTTACATGGCTAAGGGGACTTACTTTGCAGACATGATTAAAGATGAAGGAGGAATCCAAGTCAGAAAAGACCATAAAAAACAGCAGAGAAGTGTCAGGATGCCAAGGGGCCAGGAGCCCCTTGCATACATACAATGCAATGCATATATCTCTATAAGCTGAAAGGGTGAGGAAGGGTGTTCCCCTCAATGCTGTAGAATACCAGTCCCCAATATTTTGGCACCAAAGATCGGTTTCTGTGGTCCCTGGTGTTAAAGTACACTCTTCCATGGGAGGTGGGGTTGCTGATCTGACAGGAGCAGAACTCAGGCAGGGAGTAGGTTTAACTACAGAAGTAAATAACAGATGGTATTGGTGTGAGGCCCAGGGGCTGGGGACCCCTGCTGTAGAGGGAGTGTGGCCCTGACAGCTCCTTAGTTCCAACCTAAATCCACCATTTCAGATTCCTGACCTCCAGAGCTATAAGAGGCTTATGGTATTTTAAATCACTAAGTTCGTGGCCATGTGTCACAGCAGCAATAGGAAACTAATTTGGGCCACAAGCACTGTATCTGCTCTGACCCAGCTTTGGAAGGAGCAGAGTGGGTGCTGCCAGGAGGGACAGTTGAAGTCATAGGAATGAGGGGTGTGTGTGGGAGCTCCAAGAGCCATGGACAGATGACCTAAGCAGGGCTGGATATTGGTTAGGACAAGAGACATGAAGTACAGCTAGGGAAGAGAGACTGGCATACCAGAACCTTCAGAAGTCACCGAGGACTCCCAAGAGATGGGTTTTCCCACCTTCTCTCTTTCTTTCATTTCTCTCTCTTTCTTGGCTGTTATTGGATAGGTAGCAATAGGACCCCATGGGCAGTTATTGGATAGGTATCAGCAGAATTTTGGAAAGAAAATACTCAAAATCATAGAGGCAGAAAGTAGATCACTGGTTGCCAGGGGTGGGTGGATGGGGAAATGGAGAGTGATTGCTAATAGGGACTAATGGGTACAGAGTTTGGGGGTCCATGAAGATGTTCTGAAATTAAGCAGCAATGATTGTACAACTCTGTGAATACACTAAGATCTACTATATATAACTTAAAGGGGTGAGTTATATACTTGTTTATTTATTTACTTATTTATTTGTTGGTTTTTATAGAGTTATAGCCTCCCTATGAATCCCTGGCTGGCTTTGGACTTGTAGCAATCCTCTTTCATCAGCCTCTTCAGTGCTGGGATTATAGGCATGTGCCACCATGGCCAGCTCAAGAGAAGAATTATATGACATATAAATTATATCTCAATAAAAACAAAATAGGTACCTAGCTAAAAGCTCAGTGTTCAAATGACTTGCATTCAGTGCCACAAAATCAAAGTAACCACAGACCTCCGTGTCCATCATGCTTCTTCCCATCTGGTGGCTCTTGGTTATCTGGGCTCCCTGGCTTCCTCTGTGACCTTTCCTGCATGAAAGAGAAGCAGGTGACCATGAAAGGCAGGATGAGGTGTGCCACCTGGAGCACTCCCAGCAGGATAGAGGTGTTTCTGCTTCATCACATGAAATAGAACATGGCGTGGAGACAGGGCACCCCCCAGCCCCTCTGGGTTGACTTCCAATAGCAGGTGGTGGTTGCTAATTAGAAAGAAAAGAATGCTGTCCTGATTTCAAACCCAAAGAATGCAACATCAAATGTTCCATAATAATCACTCATCAAGAAGGAACAGATGGTGCAGGGTCAACCCCCAGAGGGCCCATGCTTTGGCCACAGGGGCGAATGTCCAGGAGCTTTAGAAGGTGTCCAATGAGAAACGCCTTTAAGCCTTGATGGGCAGATGCAGCTATAGTCCTTGGAGCTCTGAGGCTGAGTTAGAGATGATTCTGCCTCTATCTAGTTTCCTAATCACACTTGCATGAGGTCCTGAGCACTTCAGTTTTTTCATCTGTGAAACAGGACTCTTGGTTGCCATGGACCAATTCTGATGAAGTGTTTAGTAGAACTCAGGATTCTGTCTTTTAAAAAATGGGCTGGTCCAACTTTAATAGTCCTGGAAATAATAATAATACCAATCATACCAAAGAATGGTATTAATATAGATGGACTAGAAAATTCATGTAATAGTACTGACAATGTAAAAAGAAAGTTCACTACAGAAAAAGCTTTGATCTTAAACAGAATTGGAACCCAAGGATATATAGAAAATTATTACCATAAAAAGACAAGCAAATGAAAGAGAAGTCTTTGGTGAGGGGGCGGGACAGGGGGAGGAAGTACACAAGAGGGTAAGGGGGAATTTCTCTGTGTAATGTACAACAAATGCATATATGGAAGTGTCACAGTGAAATCATGTCAGAATGAATCACATGAAGGTGTACAAAAAAATTTCCAATAAAAAATAGACTGGTAGCAATTTGGACAGGGGCACAAATTTCTGATGATAGAGGGAAAATCTATTCTAGGTACAGTATTTGGAGTTCCTATAAATCTTGCTTTATACCTAATCATGGCTTGAAAAATAGTATTATCAATGGACTGTAGACTGAAGATAGGGTTCATAATCCCTATGTCTCAGTTGAACTGTGAAACATCTCTGGCCTTATGAAAGGGAAATGCTTATTTAATAAGAGCAGTTGCCATAATTAGTCAAGATTATGCCTTTTTGTGAAACTATTTCTCTACTAACAACATTTTTACGCAGGCAGAGTACTGGCTTTTGTGAAGGAGAGTTTATTTTGCTTACTTATTAACTGGATCAGTAATCACAAAACTTGCTTTGAGGGGATTATTGCAAGATCATGTCAAATAACACAGAGGTCCTCTGGGAGGTGTCAACCAAAGCTTCCTAAAACACAGCTTCTCAGCAGGGGTGGTAGCTGATCACAGCTGGGGTGGGGACCCTTCTTTTATCATGAGGCTCTGCAACTCCAAAATGGGGCTCCTACTCAAAGTTCAGTTCTCTCTGTCTTCACCACCATCTGGCCTAGATGAAGACCAGCGCCCAAAAGCAAAGCATGGACGTTTTTAGCATGATTTAAATGTCCCTTTCTAAGCACACTATGTTCATTATCTTCAATATAGGGAAGAATCAAAGAGTTGAAACAATGCTTTCCTCTTCTGTAGCCATAGCAACTACAAAGCACAGCAAGCAGAGAGGTCAGAAGGGCTGTTCTCGGGACTCCTGGGTGCGACTCACCTTCAGGCGGGAGAGATTTCCACCAGGGAGACGGGGCGCGTTCCCTCTCCCAGCTCCCTGGCCTCAGCTGATCAGCAGAGCCTATGCAGAAGCAGGAAGCTGCTGCTTTCTGTAAAGCCCAGGCAAGTCTAGGATGTAGGAGATTCCTCAAGTGCTACAGCTGTGCTGTGATCCTGTGAACCTCACAGGGAGGGTTGGCTGGAGTGGGAGGTAGGGTGAAAAAGACACAGAAGAGGCCCAAAGGGTGGGAGACAGAAGTGTTCAGCAGATTTGCAAACCAGCCCTGTGGAGGACTTGGGGCCTCTCTGGCAGTCCAGAGGCCCCCTTAATCCCACAGTTTGCATCTCCGCCCCAGCGTCTCTGGCCTTCTCTGCTTAGAGCCCACGGGGGCCTATCGATTGGATTACGATCAGTTCAGCTTACTGAACTATCAAATTTGTGGTCAGTAAACAGAAGGAAGCAAATTTCAGCCAGGGAGAACAAGAGTCAGTGGAGATCTGTGGCAGGGAAAAATGGAACGCAGCGGAGGAGAAAACGCCATTACTAACTCTCCCAGGATCCAGGCTCATCCGTCTTCTGCTTCTGGTTGTCAGTGGGTGGCTGTCCACCCACGGCTGCCACCATCTCTCAGAAGGAAAGAGATGCATGGTGCATGCATTCCCACGTGTGTGTGTGTGTGTGTGTGTGTGTGTGGTGCTGGGGGTTGAACCCAGAGCTTCGCACTTGCATGCTCTGTAAGTGATGGACCACTGAGCTTCTCCCTAGCCCATTTTTTTACTTTTTGAGACAGGGTCTCACTAAATTACACAGACTGCCTCTGGTCTCGAAGTTGCAATCCTCCTGTCTCTGCCTCCCAAGCCGCTGGGATTACAGGTGTGTGCCACCGCACCCAGCTCCATTCCCACTTTTAATTGCAGAATTAGAGGGCTAGGTGATAACACCCTAAGTCAACTTCATAACCTAATAGCTCACTTTATTCACATCATGTACTCTGGGATGGGGGGAGCCTACTTCTTTAAAAGGACTTCACCCCTGTTGTAGCGTCTTCATTGTCTATGAGTATGTTCTGTCCCCCAGGCCTTCTTGCCATGATTAGTCTGCAAGTGGCCAGACTTCTAGATCTCTCTGCTAAGATCTTCCCAAGATGATCTTCCCAAAACTCATGGGCTTTACCCAGGGGAATTGACTTGGAGTTCAAGAGAGAAATCAAAAGACCAGTTATAAGGAAAGACCAGGCATGTTTTCTTTTATTGCTTGCTGTTTGTTTTTATTTCCCTGGAGATGGAGCACTGTGAAGGGGAGCTCCATTCCCAGGCATGGTGCTCCATACCCTGGTGAGTCATGATGGATTATGAGCTGGGTCATAGGCAATTACTATTACTAATTAAAGTCTGAGAATAAATCTCTTTCTTGTAAGGGAAAGTGTATTCAAGTATATCTTTGCAATAAAATTGTTTCTGTTTATTTACATTCAGATATGAGTGGAAGGAAAGGGAGTGGGGTCAGAAAATGCACCCACCTTGGCCATTTAATTTGCCATTGAATTGCATGATTATGGTAGCTAGCAGTGCTTGTAGTAAACCCATCTTTCAGGTTATCCTTGAAATCTAGCTAGATCCATGGGCAGTTTAGCATGCAACACCAACTCTGTCTCACAGTGACAGAAAGGATAATTGAGATCAATTTTCCTAGAAACTCAGGTCCCAGAACTATCCACTTGCTTTGCTACCCAGAGGCCCCAGCCTCTGTGAGCGTCAGTTTATAATTCTGAGAAGTGGCCATCACATGTCGCCTCCTTCATAGGGTGTTTGCCAAGAAAAACTGAACTATAGAGGAGCTCAACTTGCCAAGGTTCAAATGATGAACTTTCAAACACAGCAGCAGGAAGTTGTCTGTAGAACAAACACTTGCAGCTCTGCCAGCAGATGGCAGCACAAGGGGGTTATGTGTGTGGATTGCAGAGGAGCCCAAGAGCCTACAGGGATCTAATCCTTTGGCATGCTCTTTTGGAAGCAGACCTTTAAGGTGGGAGGGTGGGAAACACAGCCAAAAACCTGCTGCAGCATTTGGTTATTTCTGCTGCCCTGGTCATTGCACTTAGCCCATTTTTATGAGTAAAATCAGTAGGGAGATGTGGCATGCCCAGGAGTATACCTGCCATCATGGAATGATTATAAAGAATATATCCTTTCTCCTGCCCTGGTTTGTGAGATAGGATATCTGGTCCTCCTACCCAGAAAAGCCATTCAGAGTCTTAGTGTAGTGTCCAGTGCCAAGACATACTTTGCTTCCTTGGTATGCAAGCAAATGCCACACTGTGTCAAGAGGGAGTAAATACTATAATTGCTCTATTTTGGTTTAGGATCCACATGGTAGTTTGGCAATATGAGGGTGTTCAACTTTGGGACTATTGGCATATGGGGCTGGATAATATCTTGTCTGGGGGTCACAGGGGCTCTTCGGTGCATTATAAGATATCTAGCAACATCTCTGGTTTCTACTAAGATGTCAATAGCACATCTCTTTGCCCCTTCATTTGTATCAACCAAAAGTATGTCTAGCATTGTCAAGTATCTTTTGAGAGGTTAAATAGTCCTATGTGAGAACCACCAACCCAGTGCTTTTGACAAGTAGAATTTAGTATACAAATCTGAACTGGTGCAGCTGTAGTCATGGGACCTGAAATAGCACCTTGCACTGGCATTGAGCAACATGTCTCTTTAGGGTTTAGAAGCGTATGCTGGTGGTCATGAGCTCAAGGTTTAGAGTCAGACAGGTTGAGGCTTTAACACGGCTCTGCCACTTACTGAGTGACCTTGTGCAATTTACTCAATCTTTCTAAGCCTCAGTTTCCTCATCTGTAAAATAGATTTCCAAAAAAACTCTATCTCCCAACACAATTACAAAGAGTGAAAGAAACATGGCGTATAAGCATTTAATGTGTTCTCTGCATACACTAAGCACTCAGTAATGCTGCAATGATGATGGCTGACGTTACTGATAATAAATATTGGGCAGAGCCACGTGGTGGTTGAATGAGCTGTTATGTTCTGAAAGGTAGTGTAGGCAAGTCAAGTTTCTTAGGAACAGACCTTTCGTGGAAAAGTAATTACACATTGCTTATCAATGCCTGGAACTATCCTGTACTTCTTCTTGGAGCCTGCTTCTCTGGTACTTGCTTTGATAAACAAGTAGGTACGTGTTGATTATATTGAAAAATTCTTGGGCCTCATAGTGTGTGGAGTTTCCCAGATATCACACAGCCTGGCCTTTGTGGTACGTGCCCAACTCTCCCCAAACCTACCTAATGCCCAACGAGGAATACTGGCTGCATGCCCATGAGCTCAGGACTAAAGGTATCAACTCTTTGTCAGACACGATGGCCCACGCTCCAGTGGACAGTGCCTTTGTAACAGTCCGCTCCAGACTGCAATGTGCTGAGAGGACATGAGCCACTTGTAGCCCTGGGATGTTCCCTGAAACTCAGCCCACAACAACCAATCCTGAGCTTCACCTCTATTCCTGGCTGTGCTTACAAACCTTTACTTTATATATAGCTAAGTCTCTGAGCATCTACACCTTCATCTTTATAACAGGATCAAACAGTACCCACCCATGAGATGACTGCAAATATGAAATAAGCTAGCCACAGCATTCAGTATAGTGCCCAGCACAGTAAGAACCTCACACATATTCGTTGACTGATCATGTCTCCAAAGGTCATGAGTATAAAATGAAGCAACGATTGGCCCAGTGCCTAGTCTACTCAATGTGCTCATAAGTCCCCTTCCACCTCTTCATTTTCTTCCCATCCTTTGGTCCATATTCTTTGGTTAACTTCATGAGGAGTTTTCTGGGGAGCCCAGATGACCTGAATTGAGCTAACCAGGGACATTAACCACTGTACTATTTCATCATAGCAAAAGGAAAGGGGTGTCAGAACGAGGTACACCCTGGCCCCCGCCTCAGGGTGTCCATTCCCCAAATGCTGAGAGGGTCCAATTGTGGGTGAGGCTGCACAGCAGGAAGCCTTCTCTTCACTGTACAGGGCCCACCTCCCTCAGATGAAACATGGGCTGAAACATGGATTTCTCTGACAGGGCCAGGGTAGTTGGTGGGGATCATGCCCAGGGCCCATCCTAATTTTCAGGCCTCATGGTTATTGTTGTTGTTGTTAGGTGCCATCAAGTTGGTATCCGACTCATAGTGACTCTACATACAACAGGGCAAACACTATTGTCAGTGCTTCTCTGCTGTTCATAGAGTTTTCAATGGCAGATTGATTTTTGGGAGTGGGCTGCTAGGTCTGTCTCCTAACCTACAGCACCTGGTATGCGCAGGCGGTCTCACATCCAAGGACTAACCGGGCCTGACCCTGCTTAGCTTCTGAGATCTGATGGGATTGGATGCCAGAGGGCTATGGCTGTAGGCCTTTTCAGGCCTCAATTTTAAGACTTTGCACAAGTCTTAATTTCATTTAAAGTCAGAAGCAAAAAGTGAGCATAATCTGCCTGGTATTATATTTGCTTTATACTGACTCAGTCAGAGATATATTTTTTATTTATTTTTTTAAAGAAAAGAAGTGGCCCATGAAGGCGAAAATTCCTAGGCCCCATTGAAATCAAAGTGTGGTGCTGTCTCCCAGCTAAGTGTTGAATTGGTCTTAGGGAGTCTGTGAGTTGACTTTCTGTAACTGTAACAAATACCTGAGATAATCAGTTTATAAAAATAAAAGGTTTGTTCGACTCCCAGTTATGAAGGCTCCAGTCCATGATGATGGATGGGTCATGTTGCTTTTGAGCCTGTGGCGAGTCAGCCTGTCATGGCAGCAGCATCTGGCAGAGCCATTTAGCTCATGGCCAGGACCCAAAAGAGAGAAAGAGTAGGGGGTGGGGTCCCGCTCTCCCCTTCCAGGGCACATCCCAATGACTGGAAGACCTCCCAGTAGGCCCCACGGCTTAAACCGTCCACCAGTAGTCAACCTGGGGACTAGGTATTTAACATGCCAGCCTGTGGGAGACACGATCCGAACTACAGAAGGGAGGGAGGGTGTTTGCCAAAAACTAAACATTAATATTCTACTCAGGGTAGAACCTAGGATGCTAGGGGAAGGTGCCTAGCTGGCAAAATGGGGCTAAGCTCTCTTCAAGAGGGGCTGGAGTTCATCTATTTGGGGCTTTCGGAGAGGAGACAGGGACTGAGGAAAAGAATGGAGGTGTGGGTAGAGAAGGAAGCCACTGAGATGGCAGAGCTGAGGTTGAGGGGGTGCAGGAGGAGCCAGAAGAGGGCCCCCTGGTGGTGGAGGACTATTTTAAGGACAGAGAAGCCCAGGTGCTATTGTTAAGTGGCGTCCAGCCCTGTCCTACTTGTAGTAACCCTATGTACAGCAGAACAAAACACTCCCCAATTCTGTGCCAGGCACATGATCTTATCTATGTTTAAGCCCATTGTTGCAGACACTGTGTCAATCCATCTAGAGGAGGGTTTTCATTTTTTTTTGTTGTTGTTGTTAACCTGCCCCTCTTCCAAACATGATGTCTATCTCCAGGGATTGGTCTCTCCTGACTACATGGCCAAAATACATAGACACAGTCTAGCCATCCTTGCTTCCAAGAAGCACTCTGGTTGCACTTCTAGGACAGATCTGTTAGTTCTTTTGGCAGTCCATAATATATTTAATATTCGTATTCAGCACCATAATTCAAAAGCATCAATTCTTTTCTTGTCTCCCTTGTTTAATGTTCAATTTTCACAACCATATGATGCGACTGAAAATACCATGGCATGAGTCAGGTGCACCTTTGTCTTCAGTGTGACATCTTTACTTTTCAATACTTTAAAGAGGTCTCTAGCCACAGCTTTTTCCCGTGCAACGCATCTTTTTATTTCTTGACTGCTGCTTCCATGGTTGATTGTGGAACCAAGTAAAGCAAAATCTTGAACAACTTCAGTCTTTTCTTATGCCTGGCACTATTGTCAGTGCTTCTCTACTATCCATAGGGTTTTCAATGGCTGATTGTTTCAGGAGTGGTTTGTCAGGTTCTTCTCCCTAGCCTGCAGCTCCTGGTATTCCTAGGTAGTCTCCCATCCAAGGACTAACCAGGCCTGGCCCTGCTTAGCTTCCAAGATCAGGTGAGATTGCATGCTAGGGTGCTATGGCTGCAGACCAAGGTGCTATAGTGTCTGTAATCCCAGTGGCCTGGCAGGCTGAGGCAGAAGGATGGCAAGTTTGAGGCCAAAGGCAGCCTGCACCACTTAGCAACACCCTGTCTCAAAATAAAAACTAAAAAGGAGCTGGAGGTGTGGCTCAGTGGTAGAGCACCTGCCTAGCATGTGTGAGGGCCTGGGTTCAACCCCCAGCGACTAAGAAAAAAAAGAAAAAGCTGGGTGCTCATAATAGAGCTGTTTGTGAGGCAATAATATCACCTGCTTTATCTCCCCCTCAAGTTATCAATAAAGTTGATTCTACCAGTACATTTCTTGTATGAGTCATTTCAAGGGGAAAAGCTTTTAAAAATCAAACCAGATCAAGCTCCCAGTTGCCATAGGCACACAGAATGTGCTCTGTGAGGCAGAGCAGGAGACCCAGAGCCCACCAGTGATTGCAGTAACCGTGGGACAGGCGTTGGATGGGGATTCCATTGCAATTTTATCTAGACTATCAGGAGTGGTAAGGCCCTATATACTGTCACAATCACTTGTCACCTACATCTCTTATTGCTACTTTCAAACTGACCATCTGATTCTTAATTATGCTTCTATGTGGCCAAGTAGGCAGCCGTGCGCATGAATTATTCTTAATGAAGATTTGAGCTTCATCAAAACACACACTCTCCCAAGGCAAGGATAGAAGGCGGAGATGTGAAGACCTGAAGTCTGAGTGTGAATGATGATTTTGTTTGACATCTGTGGGAATCAGAGCACCAAGTTGGCCATGTGGTGCCAATTCAATTCTCCAGCCATGGGCTCCCCCACTTCATAAGTGGAGAAGTTGCGACTGAAGACAAGTTTAGAGTCAACAGACTTTTACTGAGCAGCTGCTATCTGGCCATGTTTTTATGTATGTTAATTTATTTAAATATGTCCCCAAATTCTTTCAGTCTGGTACTACCTCTGCCTTATCAAGTATAAGCCAACATTGTTCCACATATTGGGTTAATTAGATTTGTGAAAAATGATAAGAGGAATCAGAATAACTTGCCATAAATAGCAGGCATCCATAAAAGTAACAGGCAGATATTGCTGCCTGCCAATTCTGAGTCCCAGTCCTTCTCTTTCCATTATCAACAAGGACATAGATAGCAGAAAAGACCTGCTTATACCAAACTGCCAGTCATTCTACAAGGATGCAAACAGAGTTGAAAACATTACCTTCTCGCTGAAATGCAATGTTATTTAATAATGTGTATATACCAATAGCCTGCAGCTGTACCACTGTGGTCCCTGATCCCATCAGATCTCAGAAGCTAAACAGAGTCAGGCCTGGTTCGTACTTGGATGGAAGACTGCCTGGGAACACCAGGTGCTGTAGGCCTGGGAGAAGGACCTGGCAACCCACTCCCAAAAAACAATCGGCCATTGAAAACCCTATGAACAGCAGAGAAGCACTAATAATACTGTTTCGCCTGTTGTAAGTAGGGTCACTATGAGTCGGACACCAACTCAACGGCACCTAACAACATGTACTAATAAGAATAATCTCAGCTAAATTCACCAATGGTATATACCATGCTTTTTTAGAAATACTACCTTGCTTAATCCTTACTAGACTAGAATTATCATTATCTCAATGTGTCAGAGAAAAATAAAAACTCAACTCGTTTTAATTATTAGTCAAAGACTGAGCTACTAAGTGCAAGAGCCGGAATTTGAATAGACACTCTAAGGGTCAAGTCCAGTGGTCATTGCATGACCTCACAGAGGATGAAGGGAGGATGCTAATTGTCACTGATGGTGTTTGCTTTTCACTGCCTTGGCTCAGAGCCCCAGAGTCTCTCAGTTCATACCCTCCATTAGATATCTTCATTTCTTTATGTTTTTGCTGTTATTAGGTGTTGTTGAGTCAAATCTGACTCATAATGGCCCTATGTACACCAGAATGAAACACTACCCGACACTGTGCCAGGCACACCATCTTTTTATGTTTGACCCCAGTGTTGCAGTCACTGTTTCTTCTCATTTTGAGTCATTCCACATCAGCAAAAGGAGGTCCCAGAGGCTTTATGCCATTCTCTGTCATTAAGGTTGACTCTACTTTAAGGAGGCACCTCTTCCCCCAGTCGTCTTTTGTATGCCTCCCAGCCTGAGGAACTTATTTTCTGGCACTATATTTAACAGTGCTTCTTTGCTATGCATAGGATTCTCGATGGCTAATTTTTTCGGGAGTGGTTTGGCAGGTCCTTCTCCCTAGTCTGTCTTAGTCTAGAAGCTCAGATGAAACCTGTCCACCATGGGTAGCCCTGCTGATATCTAAGATACTGGTGGTTTACCTTTCAACATCACAGTAACAGGCAAGCCCCCACAGCATGAGAAGCTGACAGACATGAGGGGGGCGTCTCTGTATAGATACACACATTCACCTTTGTAGTGGATATTTGCTCAGTTGAAAAGGCAAACATTTATCTCAAGCTGGTCATTGTCGTCGTTAGGTGCCGTCGAGTCAGTATCCAACTCATAGCGACCCTCATAGGGTTTCAATGGCTGACTGTTTCAGGATTGCCTTGGGAGTGGATTGCCAGGCCCATCTCACATTTTTGCCATGCTGGGAATTGAACTCGGGGCCTCAGAGACTGAGCGCAGCACTCTGCCAACTGAGCTAAATCCCAGCCCACTATCTCAAGCTGGAGTAGGCAAAAAAAAAAAAAAAAAAAAGTGAATTTGTAGACTCATATAATATTTGACGTAAAACGCACAATTATTTTATGTGCCACTAAGAAAAATGCCAATTAAATTATATCAAACTATTAAATGTAAGACACATGCAATTTCAGAAATATGAAAAGCGTGAAAGTAATGTTGGACAGGATAATGACAAACAGGGCAAAGTCAGAGCTCCATAAAGGCACTGAGAAGCAGAATTATCTGAAGCAACTATTTTTAGGCCTCTGGAAATTAAGCAAAGTCTTGCAGCAACCAAGGAATGGTTACTGAAGAAAAAAAAACAAAACAAAACAAATAAAACAGCTGCATTCTGTAATAACAGTGAGCTTTGTGGCACTCAACTTGGCCTGGTCCTGTCCTCCACTATCTAGCCCCACAGAACCCTTGAAAAATGTTGTTGTTGTTAGGCGCCGTTGAGTCATGTCCCACTCATAGCGACCCTTATAGGGTTTTCAATGGCTGACTGTTTCAGAATTGCCTTGGGAGTGGATTGCCATGTCCTTCTCCCATTTTTGTGGTGCTAGGACTCGAACTTGGGACCTCAGAGACTGCAGAGCAGCGCTCTACTAACTGAGCTACATCCCAGCTCCTTGAAAAATAGTGGTTCACATTTCTAGTGCAGGCTGGTGGCCACCAGAGAGAAGAGAATAGGGATCATCTTAGTCTACTTTGTGCTGCAGTAACAGAATGGCTGAGTCTGGGTAACTCACAAAGAATAGAAATTAATTTCTTACTTCTGGAAACCGGAAAGTTCAAGGTTAAGGTGCCAGCATCTGGTAAGAGCTTTCTTGTGGTGTTCTCACATGATAGAAAGTAGAAAGGCAAGAGAAAGAAGTTGGGCACCATGATGCACACCTGTAATCTCAGCAACTCACCTGGCTGAGATGGGAGGATCATGAGTTCAAGGCCAGAGGCAGCCTGTACAACTTAGTGAGACATTATTTCTTATCTTACAGTGACAAAAAGTAGTATAAGGAATCACATGAACAGTTTCATGGGAGCAAATTAGATAACCTAGGTGAAAGAGACAAGCTCCTAAACACAAACTACCAAAACTGACTCAAGAACAAATAGAAAACATGAGTAGGCTTATAACAAGAAACTAAATTAGCAATCAAAAACTTACCAGAAAGGTGAATTCTCCTAAGCAGTTAAGCAAGGGTAAATTCTACTAAACAATGAAAGAATTAAAAGCCATCTTTCACAAGTCCTCTCAAAAACTAATATTCTCAAAATTTGAAAAGTTTAGAACACTTCTTATTTGCTTCCTGTTAACCACACACCTTTACGGGAAGAGAAAACACCTGATCAATGTCTCTTACAAATGTAGATGTAAAAATCCTCAACCACAGCAAGAAAAAATGAGCAAACTAAGCCGGGTGCCGTGGCTCACTCCTGTAATCCCAGCAGTTTGGGAGGTGGAGGCAGGAGGATTGCAAGTTTGAGACCAGAGGAAGTCTGCATCATTTAGCGAGACCCAGTCTCAAAAAAGTGAAAAAATGAGCTGGAGGCGGCAGCTCAGTGGTCTAGCACTTGCAAAGTATGCAAGTGCAAGGCCCTAGGTTCAACCCCCAGTACTGAAAAAAAAGAGCAAACTGAATCCAACAACATATAAGAGGATTACATACTGTGATTAAATGAAGTTTATCCCCCAACGCAAAGTTGATTCAACATACAAGCAACCAAAGAAAAATAAATAAATTGAAATGTCATAATGAAATGCATTAACTTGTACATTCACTAAAAAAGCTAATAAAGTGAAAAAAGCAAAATAAATAAGTTGAACATCACCAAAATTAAAAATTTTATGAGTCAAAGGACCCGTGTGTGTGTGTGTTCTCAATGTAAAAACCACAAGTCCTTACAAGTCAAGTCAGTGAAAAGGCAGTACAGAATGTGAGGAAATTTTGCAAATCAAAACCACAAGGCATTATCACTGCACACTCCTTAGGATGAGTATCATAAAAAGACACAGGATATCAAGTGTTGGTGAGAATGTGAGAAAATTGCAGTTCTCATACACTACTGGTAGGAATGTAAGATGGTGCAGTCACTTCAGAAAATAGTCAGAAAGTTCCTCAAAAGTTTCATTAACAGATGAATAGGTAAGCCAAATAAGGCAGAGTCATACAAAGAAAAATTACTTGACTGTAAAAAGTAATCAAGTAATGAAGTATTAATATGTGCCACACCATGGATAAACTTCAAAAACATTATGCTAAATGAAAGAAGCCAAACATCAGAAGCCACGTACCATATATTTCATTGACATAAAATGTCCAGAACAGGCACATCTATTGAGACAAAAAGTTGATTCGTGTTTGCCAAGAGCTGGTGAGAGGGTAATGGTCACTGCTAATAATTTTTTATAGGCTTTTTTTAATAGGGTGATGCAACTTGAAAAATTAGATTGTGTTGATGGTTGTACCCCCTTCCAAAAATACATAGAAAAAGCCCACTGAATTGAAGTATTTTTTAAAAAGCAGGACAAGTCCAGTACCATCTTTGGGAATGACGGAATCCAGGACCCCCACAATATTGTCAAGTCCAACCTGTCTCCCTGTGTAGCTTTGCTTTCCTCTGGGTGGCTCCACTCTAGGCTGCCTTCTCCACTTGGTGGCTCCTGCAGCCCCGGCTTATATTCACCCAGCTTTGAGTAGAACCCGAAGAGAGATTCTTTTCTTAACATTTTACATAGATTTTCAGCTTGACTGTGCCCATGGCCATTCATGACCCAGCCAGTATGGTCAGCATGGGTGGGAGATACTGATGAGCCCAGGTCTGACTCACATAACCACGAGGGTACCTTGGGAAGGTTGGGGCAAAGGAAATTGGCAACCTCAGGCAAAACACAAGCAATGAGCACGAGGTGTGGGTGTGTGACTCCCCAAAGATACATGGAGTGTTCTTACCAAAAGCAGGCATAGACTTTAACCAGTCAGAAACCGAAAAGGTTGCATAGTTAGCTGTATGACCTTGAGAAAGCTTTTGTGCCTTAGTTTCCTCATCTGTAAGATGAGAAGAATACTTACCTTCTTAAAACCCTTAAAGAATTAAACCCTTAAAGAACTAAATGATAAAATCCATTTAGGACATAACAAGCACTACATAGGATTGACTATCATTCTTCTGTGCACCATCATCTCTTCCTAGATTTCTATAATCAGCCTCAGTTATTACTTTGGTTATTTACTTCCTCATCAGAACAGTTATTACTTTGGCTATTTACTTCCTCATCAGAATGAACCTTTCTTTAGTCGTCAGCAATTTTCAAATGCTATTTAGCAAGAGTCAGCTCTTATTTTTCTGCATAAAATGTCTCTAAAGCATTTTGCAAGTTTCTACAAAAGAGATTGAAGCAATAATAACAGCAGAAATAATTTCCATAAGACTACCAGGATAGAGTCCTAGCCAGTCTTTCTCCTAAATTGCAGGCATTCATAGTTTTAAAGGGTTTCTGCAAGCAGAACCCAGAACCATGCAGAAAGGAATATTCTAGACCAGGAGGCTAAGTGCGTTGACCTTGAAAATATGTAGTCTGGCTCATTCCTGCATTCCCTAGAGCTGTTGTCTCCAGCTTGGCACTGGGACTTGTTTTGTAGTAGACAAATTTTGCATGGAGCTCAAGCAGTAATGCAAATGAGTGGGAGCAATGGGGAGTGGCTATAAATACAGATGAAGTTTTGCTAGCTCACCAGCTGCCTGGTTCCCAACAGACCACAGATGGGGCAGGTGTTGCAGACCCCTGTCCTAGAAATTCACCATCTCCATGAGTAAAGATACCATCTAGGATTCTCACCTCTGCCATATCCCTTTTTTCTGTTTCATGGCAGCTCATGCTGGAGAAATAAAGACAGAATTCTAGGTCTATGCTTGTATCTAGAGACAAGGATTCTGTTAAACACTGGAAAAGCCTTCTTACCTCTGGACAACCAGCTGAAAACAGACAAATTGAATTTCACACTCACAGCACACATTCATCTCTCTAATACAGTCCTCAAAAGTACTTCAAGTGATTTTGTATGAATAGTTTCAGAGATATGATTATAAGGTACAACCACTTTGGGGGATGGGCTGTTGGGAGAAGGGCTATTTTATTAACAGTGTCTGCTTTGCCTCAGGGTACCATTATGAAAGAAATCAGCAGCTCTGTGGACTATTAAGGGAATAAATACATTATATTCCCATCTGCTGAAAATTAAGCGGGATGACAGGCATGAAATGCTGGGCCCAATGCTTGGCTCACATGAGTTGCCTCAAATGGCTTCCTTTCCGCCCCCCCCCCCCCCCTACTGGGGGTTAAGCCCAGGGCCTTGCTCTTGTATGTTCTGCAAGTGCTGGACCACTGAGCTGCACCCCAGCCCATTTTTTTTTTTTTACTTTTTTTGAGACAGTGTCTCGCTAAATTAGGCAGACTGCCTCTGGTCTCGAGCTTGCCATCCTCCTGCCTCTGCCTCCCAAGCCACTGGGATTACAGGCATGTGCCACAACACAGAGCCTCAACTGCTTCCTTTTTAACAGAAGGAAGAGACTCTCAATTCCTCTTTAAACAGCATTAACATGCTACCATAGTCTACAGATCCTTGTGCATCATGGGGATTGTAAGAGATTGAGAAATGCACATTTTGAAGGGAAACACACTCAATTTTTCTTTTACTCTATTTCTTGTACAGAGAGTGTGTAAGTCAGCTTTCCATTGCTGGAATCAAATACCTGACATGATCAACTTATACGGAGCAAGGATTTCTTAGGGTTCATGGTTTTAGAGGTTTCAAGCCCTGGTCACTTGGCCTCATTGTTTTGGGCCTGTGGCAAGGCAGAGCATCAGGGCAGGGAATGTGTGGTGGAGCAAAGCCACTCATGGTAGCTGGAAGCAGAAAGTGAGGGAGAGCTAGGGGCCAAGGCGCCAGCATATACCTCACGAGCACTCCCCCAGTGACCTCACTTCCTTCCACCAGGCCCCACCTCCTAAGATTCTACCACTTGGCAAGAGTGCCACAGATTGAGGGGCAGCCTTTAGCGCGTTGCCTTTGGGGGACATTTCAGATCCAACACATAAGAGAGAGAAAAACAAAGAAATTCGATACTAAGAGACCTAGATACTAGTCTCATCTCTTCTTCCTATTGGTTGTATCACCACTGGTAAGCCTCTTGGTCAGTCTGATTCCTGGGCACCAGGACAGGTCTGTCCTCACGGTGACTTCCAGCTTTGCTGTTTGCTGGTTGATTCTTCTACCTGACTAAGGCTCTGTTGACTGCTTGTTTGCTTGAACTCATTCTTTCTTCTAGAAATATTTTCCCCATTCCCATGGCCATCTGGGATCCTTTATTTCCCCCAGCCAAACATGATGCTTGCAGGTACCTGATCCAAACAAGTGAGTCAGAGTTTTACTCCATGAATTGCTCTGGAATTGGGAAAGAGCCAGGGAAACAAAGAGCTGCAGCCAAAACCTGCTGACTTCTGCCTTGCTGGTCATTTGATGGGAAATAGTCTGCAGTGAGACAGAAAAAAGTTGACACTGAGAGAGAAGTGGAGAGGAGAGATGCAGAAATTACCTTGTCCCTCTTGACTCTCTGGTTCCAATTGTCTCAGATGCCTACCTGCCCCCCTTTCTTCTCTGCAGTTTGGATGTTTCCTTCCTGGGATACTATGAGCTAAAGAATTACCTTTTGGCCTAAGCTTGTTTGAGTTGGGTTTCTGTTACTTGCAACCAAAAGTCCTGACTTGGAGCACATTTTTATTTGATGTTAAACATTCCTCATGTTCATCTGGTGTGGTAGGTTTTAAAGATATTTTTCTAAACCTACTGTTAGGATGGGCTGGGGTTTAGCTCAGTGGGTAGAGCGCTGCGCTGCAGTCTCTGAGGTCCTGAGTTCAATTCCCAGAACCGCAAAAATGGGAGAAGGGCCTGGCAATCCACTCCCAAGGCAATCCCGAAACAGTCAGCCATTGAAAACCCTATGAGGGTCGCTATGAGTCGGATACCAACTCGAAGGCACCTAACAACAACAACAACTATTAGGATACCCTTAAAATTCAGCTCATGTTGTGACATGCTTTTACCTCGGGGGAAATAGGGGGTTCCTCAGTGGTGTGTACTCTTAACATTACCAGGCGCAGTAGATGCTCCTTTTGTGAGGGTTCAGAAGAGAGGGACATGCCAGAGAGCCAGTCAATACCAGCCTGGTAGGGTGGAGGAAAGAGGTGTCTGGAGCCCCTCAGTGTGACGTCTATAACAGAGGGGATGTGCCTTTCAGGGAAAGGAATGTGAATTTTCCTTCTGGCAAGTCTGAGTCATTTAGGCAGAGTAGAAGTCTACAATGTCACTAACTCTGGAACTCCACTGCTAGCCTGGCAGGGCAGGCTTCCCGTGGTGGCTCAGCTCTTACATGAAGCTCAGTGTTTTGTGAGGGAGCAAAACCTCAACATTTCTTGAAAAGTTCTGAGGAGAATCTGGTTTCCCAGGCAACAGTTTTTCACTTGTCTTCTAACAGGCTCTCTGCAAATTCATCATGAATATGGATGAAAGTACTACCCAGAAAAGTGGCCGCTGCCTACTGGGACTTCAGTGGAGGAGTTGAGAACAGATGAGGTCCTAAGGAAGTCAGTGGAGCAACCCAAGGCTGACAGCCCAGCCTGGAGCTGCATGGTAGCATTGTGGGTCACACAGGCACAGCCAACTTGAGTGCTGCAGGTGCACATGCTGCCATTGCAGAGAGCCTGGGGCTTCCAGAAGGGAGACATTGATCCTGCATTGATACCACCCTGACAGGGAGGGAGGGCAGTGGCTCCCTGGCTCCATCAAAGGATGCCTACAGACAGCAGCTCACACCACTGCTTTATTCTGCGGCTTAACTTTTGATGGGTCTATTATTTTCACTGTCAAAGTATGTCACTCTGCATGCTTCAAGTTGTAGTAACAGAAAACCAACTCAAATGGGATTGTTGTTGTTGTTGTTAGGTGCCGTCGAGGCGGTATCCAACTCATAGCAACCCTGAGTACAACAGGCGAAACACTATTGTCAGTGCTTCTTTGCTGTTCATAGGGTTTTCAATGGCAGATTGATTTTTGGGAGGGGGTTGCCAGGTCCTTCTCCCAAGCCTACAGCTTCTGGTGTTCCCAGGCGGTCTCCCATCCAGGTACTAACCAGGCCCGACCCTGCTTAGCTTCTGAGATCTGACGGGATTGGATGCCACAGGGCTACAGCTGCAGGCCAAATGGGATTAAAGACCTTGAAAGTCCATTGCTCATGAAAGAGAAAGTCCTGAGGCAGAGGAGGATTTTGGGTTGGTTGAGATAAACAAGATAGTGTTATAACGAAGACCTAGGTTCTTCCTGCTGTCTGATGTCAATGGCATCCCAAAGCTTATATCCTCTGGGTCACAGGGTGGCTTCCAGGACTACATATTCCATTGTTCATATCCAGCAGGAGAAAGGGAGAGTTACTTCTGGAAGACTTTTTAAATTGTGAGGAAGAACATTCCCAATAATTTCTAACAAAAAATTTCCTGTGTCTCATTAACCACAGGCATATCACATGCCAATTCCTGAACCAACGCAGGACATAGAAGAAAGGACCTCCCTTGGGCCAATAAGGCCCACTCTGGAGCCAACGGTAGAAAAATCAACTTCTTCTGAGGTATATGGGTTATATCAGAAAGGGTAGATAGATTGTCTGGTTTCTACCATACAAGAGAGACAAGCTAGACAGGCACATAATTACATTAACTAGCTTATTGTCTGCCTGCAGCCATAGCCCTGTGGCATCTGACTCTGTCAGATCTTGGAAGCTAAGCAGGGTTGGGCCTGGTTAGTACTTGGATGGGAGACCACCTGGGAACACCAGGTGCTTGTGAGAAGGACCCGGCAACCCACTCCCAAAAATCAATCAGTCATTGAAAACCCTATGAACAGCAGAGAAGCACTAACAATAATGTTTCTCCTGTTGTACTCAGGGTCGCCCTGAGTCAGACACTGACTTGACTGGCACCTAACCACAACAACAAGCTTATTGTCAGAATAGGCCACTTTTCTTTCTGGTTTTTAGTTTCAACACAAATGTTTCACAGTTCACTTCTTCAGCTCCCACCTCTCTCTCTCTCTCACACCCCATCAGAAGCAGTGGAGCCCTCACTAAGACCGACAGGATGGGCAGACTGCCCATGTGGTCCTGAGAGGTGCTGTGGGGCTTTCTCCTGCAGACCCTTCATGTAGCATGGTGAAGTCTTCATCTGGACAAGGGCATTTGCAGCTTCTTGGCACCAAGTATACTGACTAGAGCTGTGATTCTCACACTCTGGGGTGCAGAAGCCCCCTGGGGTGGGAGATCTTCCTTGTTTAAACTGCAGATACCTGACAGTCCATGCTAGAGATTCTGAGTCTTTATGACTCAGGACTCAGTAATGAGCAAATCTGATACAAGATCTGGATATAGATCTCTGAATCACACTGAGAAACAATGGCTGTGGGCCTTGTGTTGTCTTACCTTGTACTCTCCAAGGCAGAGGAGAGACAAAGATTTTTGTAACGATGATTAATAAGAAAATATCTCTAGGAAAAACAGTTGAGAGATAGCAAGTGGGACCAGAAGGTGAAGAAAGCCAAATTAGGATGCAATACCAGCCATGTCCCATGGAGGCTAACCATTTGCTCAGTCCCACAGAGGAGCTATGGAAACTGGAGGACAGAGTTGTCCTGGTCAGTGATGGAAGGAGTTGGAATGTTTATACTCCTCCCCATCCTGTAACCTTCAGTTATTGGTTAAGGTATGACTCCAGGGTGCTTGGAGCTGGGAGTGGAAAACTTGTATCCAGAATCATGGTCCACAAAAATGGTAGCGGTCTTAGAAGGGTTATGAACAGCTTACCTACATTATCTGCTCTACATGTTATACGTATATTCAAGTATACTTTAAAAGGTTGGCCTTTATGATATATGAGTTATTTCTCAATAGAGTGTGATTAAAATATGTTCAAACTGTACGTCCAAGTTGACAAATTGATTGAAGAGCTCTAACTCTATCCCCTGAGCTCCATAGCAGACCCTGAAACCATGTGACACACAGAAGGTATAAATGGTCACACTGAATACATGCCAGAGTCATCTGGGCCTGTGTTCAATGGTGACCTCTGGTCAAAGAAGCAGAGGTTCAATGGTGACCTCTGCTTCTCAGACCAGACTCTAGGTAGAGTTGGACTAGGCCACTTAAAGTCTTACCTGCAGTTGGGGTAGGAATAAAAATATTCATGTATCACTATAAATATGGGTTCTGTGTTAGTTAGCTGCTTCATCACTGTGACAAATACCTGAGAGAAGCAATTGTAGAAAGGAAAACTTTATTTTGGCTCACAGTTTCAGAGGTTTCAGCCCACAGTTGACTGATTTCATTGTTTCTGGACCAGTTCTGGGGAAGCAAACATCATGGTGCAGAGGGTGTGGCAGAGTAGAGCATTTCACATCATTGTGACCAGGAAGCAGAGAGAGAGAGAGAGAGAGAGAGCGAGAGCGAGCCTGTGCTAGCATGCATCCTCCTTTTGCCCCCTTTATTCCAGCTGGGCCCCCACTCTACCGGATGGTGCTGCCCACATTCAGCATAGCTCCTCTCCCCTTTGTTAATTGTGTCTAGGAATGTCCTCACAGACACACATGAAAATGTGCTTTGCTAATCTCCAAGCATTTCTTGGTCAAGATTAACCATTGCAAGTTCAAGTGTTTGTCTTTGGTAAAATAAAAAAGCATTATGTAAAAGTTCCTTTTCCCATTTCCCTTTTCCTAGAAAAAAAAACATTATTGTTAATTTGGTGTGCATTATTCTAGCTCATATTTAAAATATTCATCCATGTCTAAAATACCTGGTTAGTACTTGGTTGGGAGATTGCCTGGGAATACCAGGTGCTGTAGGCTTAGGAGAAGGACCCAGCAGCCCACTTACAAAAAACAATCAGTTGTTGAAAATCCTATGAATGGCAGAGAAGCATGACAATAATGTTTCTTCTGTTGTACATATGGTCACTATCAGTCGGACACTGATTCAATGGCACTTAACAGTGACAACAACAACATAGTCAAAATATTAATCACTTTTTGTAGCCCACTTAACATTTGTGTCTCGTTTTCTCAGTTAGGCTATAAGATATTTGGACACAAAAAAACAACATTTTCTGAAGGGTTATGACATGCAAGAGCCCTTCCTAAGCCCTTTGCATACCTTATCTCCTTTAATCATCATAATGGTCCTGTTAAACTGGTTCTACTATTATTTTGGTTTTACAAATGAGGAAACTGAGGCTCAGCTAGACCCCAAGTCACATAGCTAGTAAGTGATTGAAGAGTCCTACAGTCATTCTCATTTTGGCACACCGTCTCCTCTTTCTTTCTACTTTCTGCCCCTTCCACCAGCAGCCCCACCAGGCTACTCTGAGGCTGGATGGCAAGGATGGGCTGGACTGTCTTCCCTGCTCATTCTCTCAGCCTCCAAATCTCAGCAGCTCTTCCTTCACCAGAAAAGGAAAGAATTAGAAAGGACAATCTGAGCAGGATGTTAGTCCCTTGATAGTGTCCTTTGTAGACTTTATATCATCAATAAGTACCATACAGTAGGATCCTACGCTAGGCTTTGCAGGTCAGGGGTGCTGTGGGACAGTGACAAGGACCTCCTTGCACCTGGGTCCACACCAGGAGGCTGGCTATACATAATTACATTCTGTAAAAAATCATGATGTGGAAAATCAAGCAGTTTTAGGTGGATCTCATGAGACTAACTTAAATTTATACCTCACTTTAATATTGAAACAATGTTATAGTATGTGCAATATATATCACTGTAATAATTATAACAGCACTTATAGGAAGCTTAATGTGTGCTTGCCTGAAGCCATACCACCGTGGCACCTGATCCTGTCAGATCTCAGAGGCTAAGTAGGGTCGGACTTGGTTAGCACTTAGATGGGAGACTTCCTGGGAATACCAGGTACTGTAGGCTTGGAAGACGGACCAGGCAACCCCCTCCCAAAAATCAATCTGCCATTGAAAACCCTATGAACAGCAGAGAAGCACTGACAATAGTGTTTCCCCTGTTGTACAGAGGGTCGCTGTGAGTCAGATACCGATTTGACGGCACCTAACAATAACAACAACAACAATAACAACAATGTGTGTTTGACGTTTATGCACATATTAATTCATTAAATCCTCATGGCAATACTTAAAGTAGCTGGTATCATCATTTTGCAGATGAGAAAACTGAGGCACAAAGCAATTAAGAAATATACATCTTTTTAATTGGAAGAAAAAGAAGCGATGTTAGCTTCTAGATGGCTATGGTTCCATCCACAACCTCTTCTCATGGAAATAGCCACATCCACAACTCCTCTAATGTCCAATCTATTGGCTGCAGAAAGACCATTGGTAGAGTAGAGAAAGAGAGATTGAAAAGACAGTGTACTGAGGCATAAGATTCTTTTCTTTACTAGTGTTGTTAGGTGCCATCAAGTTGAGTCTGACTCACAGTGGCCCTATGTACTCTCTGAGGCTGGGGTTTAACTCAGTTAGTAGAGTGCTGCTGTCCACACCGTGAGGCCCTAGATTCAATCCCCAGCACCACAAAAATGGGAGAAGAACCTGGCAACCCACTCCTGAAAAGATTCTAAAACAATCAGCCATTGAAAACCCAACAAGCTTCACTATGAGTCAGACCCGACTCCATGGCACCTAACAACAACAAACAACATGTACTTTCTGCTATTCATAGGGTTTTCAATGGCTGATTTTTTGGGGAATGGGTTTCCAGATTCTTCTCCCATCTTTGCAGTGCTGGGGGTCAAACCCAGGGCCTCGGAGAGTACAAGGCAGCACTCTATCAGCTGAGCTAAACCCTAGCCCTCTTTACCAGTAGTTGGAAGCAAAGTAGTACAATAATAAAAAAGTTAAGAGTATGGGAGTGATAAGCAAAACTGTGCTAATATTGAGTCATTCAAGTTTTGCTAAAAATTTCTGCTATTGATGGACTCATGGCATTACAAATCCAACCAAGAGGTCTTCCTAAAGTTCAATAAAATGATTTGAATTTCCAAATGTGTGTGTGTGTGTGTGTGTGTGTGTGTGTGTGTGTGCGTGTGTGTAGAAAGAGAAGGAGGGAAAGAAAAAGAGAGAGGCAGAGAGAGAGAACACTACTAATATTATGGATTCAACAAAATCATGAGTGTCCACTGGAGATTGGAGACCCAAAGATGCATAAGACAGGTTTTTGTTTTCCAGGAACTTGCAATTTTATTTATTCATCCAAGAAGCATTTAGTGAGCAACTGTATTATGTACATCACTGAGGTGGACCCTAGAGAGTATCAGTGCATACAAAAGAAAGATTCCCTCACAGTTGAGGGGGAAAGACACTCAGGAACAGATAAATGAAAAAGAAACAGACAAACATGTAGTGTTGATAGTGACAAGAGCCATGGAAGGAAAATGGTGGACAAGGAGGCAGAGAATATGGGCTTGTCTTCTGACTGGTGAGAATCCTCTCTGAGTAAATGACCTTTAATGTTATGGAAACCTAGGGATGAAAGCTCATGGGGAACTCAGTGATGGGCAAAACACAAATTCACTTTATTGAATTTGCTGCAGCAAGAGGGATGTCTGCCAGAGGCACGTAGGTGTCTCAGTAAGAGGGAGATCAGAGGGGCTTCCTATGGGATTTGGGCTTGTGCTTGGTTATTCAGAGGAGATTTCAAGAGAGCAAGGGCTAGTTTTGGACTGAATACTGTCACACAGTGGGGTCATTCTAGCCATCCAATATCTCTGCAAGCTCTGTTCAGGAGGTAGAAGGAGTGAAGGTAGGCAAGGAATGGTGCAAGGAAAAGGGATCAGGAGGGATTGTTAGCCATTTCTGCTGCTGTGCTAAGACCTCACCCAGAAACATTGCCACACAGCCATGTCCATGTCCCACTGGTGGCAATGCTTATGTTCTGATGACCAGAAGGGCTGACTTTCCCTTTCTAAAGGCGCATGTGCCGGGCACTACCAGATACACATCCAGTCCCTACAATGACAGTTGGGAATTTTTCTTATATAGATTAATAAGAAAGTTCAAAGAGATAATGTGTTTCTCAAAGTCCCATAATGAATGACAGAGCAGAGCAACAAACCTAGGTCTGTTTGGCTCCAAACCCCACATCCCTAACCACAACGTGACAAGGATGCTTATAGCAAAGTACGAAGCAGGTTGTGTGAAGTCCTGTGCATTTCACATCCCCTCCCCTCCCTTTCACATACTTAACAGAGGAAGTACTGGGAAATGCCATATTCCCTGGCCATGATGATGGCCATTATGAGGGGCCATAGTGATGAAGAAGGTATGCACTTTCCCTACAAGAAACTTACCAATTATACCTGACTGAAGAAACAGGAAGTTGATGTCAGAGGTAGGGAAGGGGTTCAATTCTGTAGAGTTTTACGGCAGCCGACTTGAATTTCATAGGATGTGCTTGGATTTTGCTGTAAGTGAACACGATGAGGTCCCCATTTTCCTCAGGCCAGACCGGTAGAAAACAGGTATACTGTCGAATCACTCAGAGGATGCCAGGTCACACCTGGGAGACAGGGTCTGGTGCTGCCCTGTACCCTCCCTTCACCTCCTCAGGGCACTCATTTCCATGACTGTTCTGTGTTGGGCAAATATTACTCCAGAAATGGCTGAATAATAAATATTTGAACCACTTTGCATGGGTGCTATTTTCAGGTTTTCGTTAAGACTTCAAGGTGAAGCCCACAGGCGTGGTGGTGATAAAGAACGCTCACTTAAGAGTGAAGGGTCAAGCCAGGCGTGATGGCGCACGCCTATAGTCCCAGTGGCTCAGGAGGCGGAGGCAGGAGGATTGCAAGTTCGAGACCAGAGGCAGTCTGTGTAATTTATGAAGACCCTGTCTCAAAAAGTAAAAAAAAAAAAAAAATGGGCTGAGGGTGCAGCTCAGTGGTCCAGCACTTGCAGAGCATGCAAGTGCAAGGACCTGGGTTCAACCCCCAGGACTGGAAAAAAAAAAGAAAAAAAAAAGAATGAGAAGTTATGGTCATGTCTACATTAGCCTAGGGCTCACCTGGGTCTGCAGCTCAATAATGGCTCCTGTGTTTTTCCTCTTCTCCCTCAGACTGCAGACTCTGCAGTCAGCTTTTATGTTTTTACTTGCTATTGTTAGGTGCCATGGAGTTAGTGTCCAACTCATAGTGACCCTCCATACAACAGATGAAACACTATTCTCAGTGATTCTCTGCTATTCATAGGGTTTTCAAGGGAAGATTGTTTTTTGGGGAAGGGGTTTGTGGGTCGTTCTCCCAAGCCTACATCACCTGGTATTCCCAGGTGGTCTCCCATCCAAGTACTAAGCAGGTCCAACCCGGCTTAGCTTCCGAGATCTGCCTGTATCAGATGCCACAGTGGTATGGCTGCAGGCTCTTCGTGTTTTATAAGGATTCCCTATAGCCTGACAAGTTGAGCTTTCAATCCTCTTGGAGGAAACTGTCCCCTCCTGGAGCCAGGCCATTTCTTGAACAAGTGCATCCAGCCCTGGCAGGTGTCGTGGAGAGTGGGCAATCCACAGGTGTCCGAGTGAGGTCAGTATTAGGCCTGTGGCACAGTTCAGTCTCCCTCTGCCTGATCCTGCTTCCCCTCGCTCCTCTATGCAGGTGTTCATCTCTGATTAATACTTGGAATTCTCAACCCCATCTCAGCACCTGCTTTGGGAAAACAGCCTACAGCAGGCATCAGTGAAGACTTCCTGGGGAACTCTTTCTTCAGATGAATTCTAAAAAGTTGATGGAAGAATCAGGCCGACTGATGAGGGAAGGAGACTCAGCATGTGATGGTTAATAGAAATGCAATGCTAGTTTCACCTGGGGCTCCTAACATTCTCTATTGAAAGCTGTTTCTTGCTAGTATGTGGGAGAAAATATAGTTCACTCAGTCTGTCAAGAAACATTGAGGTGGTGTCACAAGGAGGCTCAGAGGAGAGAGATGCATACTTCTGTGACTGGACCTGGAGTATGAAAATGTTTGTGCCTCATGTGAGTTTTCATCAAAAGACACCCACTGCGAGCTGGGCATCATAGCGCCCACCTATAATCCCAGTGACTCCATCGGTGGAGGTAGGAGGATCTTGAGTTCGAGATGATAGGCAGCCTGTGTAACTTAGCAAGACCCTGTCTCAAGATAATCTGAGCCAGGTGTGGTGGCACACACCTATAATCCCAGCGGCTTGGGAGGCGGAGGCAGGAGGATGGCAAGTTCAAGACCAGGGCAGTCTACATAAATTAGCAAGACCCTGTCTCAAACAACAACAACAAAAAAAAAAAAAAAAAAAAAAAAAAAAAAAAAAAAAAAAAAAAAAAAAAAAAAAAAAAAAAAAAAAAAAAACCAAAAAAATGGGCTGGGGGTGCAGCTCAGTGGTCCAGGACTTGCAGAGCATGCAAGTGCGAGGCCTTGGGTTCAATTCCCAGTACCGAAAAAAAAAAAAAATCTGAGTTATAATGAAGAAAGAGTGAGTTCAAGAAAAGCAAAGAGAGGTTCCAGGTGGCTAAGGAAGTAGCATAAATAAGGCTCAGCAATGGGAGAGAAGAGGCATCATTCTGGCAGAGGGTGGGCTCTATGAAGCCGCCCTCCATGCCTGCCTGCTGCTTTGCTGTTCCCTCACCAAGCAGTGGCAGGCATGTGGACTACAGGTGAGTCTGCAGGGCTAGACCCAACAGGTTCTCTGAGACCACCTGTGACACAGAATGAGAATGGTGTTATGGTTAGGATCTACATGTCCCCCAAAGGTCACGTGTTTGAACATTTGGTCCCCAGGTGGTGGCACTGTTTCTGGAGGCAATAGAACTTTGGGTGATGGGATTCAAGCTTTGCAGACATGGCTCGCTGAAGGTGGGCTTTTGGAAGTTTTTACCCAGACCCATGGTTCTGGTCCCTCTCTGCTCCTGATCCGCCATACTGTAAGGTTATCTAAAAATGGGCCCTGCCATGCCTGCTCTGGCACCACACCTTCCTGCCCCTATGGACTACAATCCTCTAACCACAAGCCCCTAATAACTCTCTTCCCCATACATTTATTTTAGTTGGCTTCTCTGTCACCGTGATGTACCTACCAGCTGACTAATACAGATGAAGTGATAGGGAAGAGGGAGGGTGCTCAGGGAGATCCTTGGCAGTCCCTGTGGTTTTCAGAAATAAAAGAAGTTTTTGCTGCACCTGGCACTCTCTGGTTTAGAAAAAAAGCAGTACTATTCAGGGGTGGACAATTTCCCCACAGGTTAAAAATTGAATCACTACTTTGAATCACTAAAGTTGATATTAAGGCACCTGCTATTTCCTCTTGTAAACTAATGATCCCTAGTGCAAATTCTGCAATACGCATATACCTCTGATATGAAAAGATTGCCACGTAGAGACTGGACTTATGGGATAAAGAAAGCAGAGTGCCCACGGATTCCTCAATCACAGATACCATATTCGCCTTTAATAATGGTTGCTGAATTGGCGTGTTCTGTTCAGATCCTCAGCAGTAACTCACATCTTCCACTCCCAGAGCCCCCAGAGGGCACTCAGCTAGGAAAGGCAAGGCTTCAAATGAGAATATTTTAATATTACTGTCACTTTGCCACATGGGACGTTGTGATAAGAACTAAAATATTTTATGCATGCATACATTTCTTGTATTTGTAACTCATATTTGTGATCTTATCACACATGAGCATATATGATATGTAACACATATGTATATGTATTCCAAATAGGTATTGTTACATGTAACATGTGTAATAATCATAAATGTGAATTTTCACTTATTGTACTGCTTCTCGACAAGTAGCATAGCTTACCAAGTTTTATAGGATGTCCTTTGCTACAGTTATGCAAGGATCCTAGTGGTTTTCCCTTTGAAAAAATGTAAGTGAAATTTAAGCCTGATTTCCACCGGGAATTAATTTTTACAACTACTACATTCTTGCACAGATGAGGAAGATTAATGACTATTTTTCTTCTCTAGTTTCTACTGAAACTCTTCATGCTCATGAAACCAATGTGAGGAACCTGGCACATGGTAAAGTCTGGTATAACTTCCGTGACTAATTCAGCTGGAAACCCCTGGGAATTACACAAAACAGCATCCTTTAAAGGTAGGAATCAAACCCTCAATCATTGGCTTGTTTGGCAGCCACCTGCCTATGAATGTCGTGAGACAGATATGTGGGTCTGATGCTATCTAGAGCCGTCTTGGACCAGTCACCCTGGTGTTGAGCTAAGTGACTATAGCAAGGGACCAGGAAAGGCAAGGTGAGGCTAGGGTACCTGGGCTCCCTCCGGGTCCAGCACATTGAGTATAGATTCTGTGAAAGAGCGCCCCCTGCAGAGTGCCCCCATGTGCCCAAGAACAGGCCTGAGAGAGAAGCAGTAAGAGAGGAAGGATAATGACTCCAGGGCTCAGCACCTGGTCCCTCTCCAGCTCTGGAATCACCTGGGCCTCTAGAAACAGTTCCTTATCTTTAGCCTCTGTGACTGACACCTGGCGTATGGGCAGATGTGTTATCACAAGTACAGAATACTGTGTTGTCCAATGACAGTCTGGCATTCCAGCAATGAATGAGGTACTAAACCACAAGTCAGTGCATTTTTTCCACTAAAAGTGTTATATTTCTGTATTTTTAAAAAATTCACAAAATACAAAGGAACACATTGCAAATGATTATATCAGGTTATTGAATGGAAAGAGAAGGATAAAAATTGTTCTGCATGGTATAACTTCAATTTCATAAAAATTACATACAAATGTACTTCTAAGGAAGATGTATAAACACTTTAAAGGCAATTTTTTGGGGTTTGTGATTTTCTGAGGCTTCTATATTTTCTAGAATAAATATTTATTTAATCTGTAATTTAGAAAATTTTAATTCTAAAAAAGATAGTTACATTCCTGACAATTATCTTAAGGAAATAATAAAATTAAACCGACTATAAGCATAAAGACATTTATTATTGCTTTATCTTTATTATTTAAAAATTGGAAATAACTTAAATGTTAGGTAATAGTAAAATAGCTAAGTAAGTTATTACATATCCACTCTGTTGTTGTTGTTGTTGTTAGGTGCCTTCGAGTCGGTATCCGACTCATAGCGACCCTCTGTACAACAGGGGAAACACTATTGTCAGTGCTTCTCTGCTGTTCATAGGGTTTTCAATGGCAGATTGATTTTTGGGAGGGGGTTGCCAGGTCCTTCTCCCAAGCCTACAGCTTCTGGTGTTCCCAGGCGGTCTCCCATCCA
>VMDO01007132.1:0-12351 GCA_007922755.1 Pedetes capensis | reverse complement strand
TGCAGGCATACTATATATGTTTATATATTATATATGTTTATACATTATATATGACTATATATGTATATACACATGTATGTGTGTGTGTGTATATATATATATGTGTATATATATATATATATATATATATATATATATATATATATGTATGTATGTATATAGTATTCTTCTTTGGTAAAAGTTGCCATGACTCTTTTCTTTTAATTCTTCTATTCTTTCTTGTTAAGAGACAGAATGAGTGAAAATGCTACTCTCACCTGTCTCACCTCACCTTGTAAAAAGATTGTCAAGGTTTGGTTTTAAAGCCCCTATGACTTCCATCACAGTGGCAGCTGTCTGCAATCCCCATGTCTTTCCTGGTTGGCTTCCAATGTAATTCCCCAGAGCTGTCTACTGCTTCTCTTCTATTCTTCTCACTTCCAAGCAATGCCACAGAATTCAGAATAGAAAGAACAATCAATGCCACTCTAGCAAATATTATTAATCATTCCACTGATAACTAAATGATGACTATATAAAGATTACAAACATGGTTATGAAATAATGTTAATTACAAAGATTAACAAGATGTATGCATATGAGCACCAGTGAAAACCCTATGAACAGCAGAGAAGCAGTGACATAATGTTTCGCCTGTTGTACACAGGGTCGCTATGAGTCAGATACGGACTTGACGGCACCTAACAACAACAACGTGCATATGGGAGAACTGTAAAATATGTGCTGAGGTTTAGCTCAGTCAGTAGAGTGCTGCTCTGCACTCTCTGAAGACCCAGGTTCAATCCCAGGATCACAAAAATGGGAGAAGGATGTGGCAATCCACTCCTGAAGCTAACCCGAAACAACCGGCCATTCATCAGAAACCCTATGAGGGATGCTATGAGTCGGACCTGACTCCACAGCACCTAACAACAACATGTAAAATATATCTTCATTTGGACAAGACCTGAGAAAATATACATAATTAAATAATAAATATATTAGCCAATGAAGATTATGGACATATCTTTCTTTTAAAAACGTTGTTGGAGGACTGGAGATGTAGTTGACTGGTAGAACACCTGTCTACCACCTGCCAGCCCTTGTGTTTGATTACAACTAAAACCAAAAAAAAAAGGGGGGGGCTAGAGTTGAGAGCATAGATCAGGTAGAGTACTTGCATAGCATGTGCACAAGGCCGTAGGTTTGATCCCCAGTACTGCACACATGCATGTGCACACGCACAAACACACAACTTGTTATATTAGTCTTCATTTTTCAAAAAGAGTGGAGAGAGGTAGTTAGTACAGACACCATGAGTCCCCAGAACTGTCTAATGCTGGCCTCAAGACCTCTTTGTCCAGTCTGCCCACACCTAAAGCTGATTATAGGACAAACTTTGAATGACAAGTCAGTTTTACCCTGAGTGGAAACACAAGTGCGACACTCAGATTCACAGGAGCAGTGGTAAATCGGAATTCATTTGTGATCACAATTGGAGCAGATGGCGTTCAAAAATCCTTAAATGTAGGGGCACCTCGAAGCTTATTTCCACCAAGGTACAGTTTAGTAAGAATGAGAAATCAATAGAATCATTTTCCCCCGGAAATCACAATCATATACTAGATGCAGCCTCACTGTTGTTGTTGTTGTTAGGTGCCATCGAGTCGGTATCTGACTCATAGCGACCCTCATAGGGTTTTCAATGGCTGACTGTTTCGGGATTGCCTTGGGAGTGGATTGCCAGGCCCTTCTCCCATTTTTGCGGTGCTGGGAATTGAACTCGGGTCCTCAGAGACTGCAGCGCAGCGCTCTACCCACTGAACTAAATCCCAGCCCGCAGCCTCATTAGTTTAATCTACTATATGAAATGTTGTTCCATGAGCACAGTGCTAAGATATTGTTTATTTAGGCTAATAAAATTCGGATGAAGAAATTGAATAACAAAGTTCTCTAGCTTATTTTTCCTTAAAAAAAAAAAAAAAAAAAACAGCCAGTAACTGGAAAAATACACATTGAAAGAACCTAACTAGCCCCAGTATGATATGAGGAAGAAAAAAATATGATATGGAAAAGAAAAACCTAATTAAACCACAGCAAGCTTTGGTTACTTTAAGACTCAGGAGTTTACATTCTCCACTCCGCCGATTGAAGAATAGGATTGCACTTCCTTATCTAGGGAATGCCAGGAGCTCCTCTCTCTGAACACAGAGGTGCTGCAATAAATTCCTCCCCATATGGACATAGCCCCTGGTATCTAAAAATTATCTAAAAGTTGTTTTTTCAAAGATTTGTGGTGAAGAACTTTCTGCTTTCTGATTAGATTGCTAGGTAACACCTACAGACTGTTTAAAGTTATTGGAGAGAAACACACAGATCCCTTTGTCCATTAGTCTGTAAGTCCTTCGTAAGGGACAGGAAAGAATAACTTGGGGAGCACAGATTTTTGGCACCAGAAATGCAGCTGTTGCTCTGCCGGCAATGAAACCTCTTCCTCTAATTAATGCTGGTGTTCAGGTGATTCATTCTCTCTGGTGGGCCTTGCTTCCTGCAACACCAGCAATGAGGCAGGCTCAGGCTAGTATCCCCACTCATGGCCTATGGAGCAGGGCTCGGTCCCTGGTCAAAGGAGCAAACCACAGAAGCATAATGACCTAGAGTTCAGGATTGGACTCTGTCTTCAGGATCTCAGGAAAAACACTGGTTGAGCACTTGCCATCTGCCTCTGTTGTATACATTGCTTCATTTAATCCACCCAACAATTTTACCAGGTGGGTTATAATCAGCCCCATTGTTCAGATAGGAAAACTGAAGTTCAGTAAGGGCTATTATTTCTCCAACATTACACAGCAAATGATGGACTTCCTGCACTTGATACCCAAGTCACCTGGGTCCTAGCCTGGTATTCTTTCCTCCTCATTATGAGCATTAACTATAATTTATCAACCAGTGACTTTAGCTTGGTACATTATATATAGCATTTCATTTAATACTTCCAGTGATACAAGCATGGATGTTTTTATCCCCTAAAGTTGCCTGACATCACAGAAGTAGGAGGTACCAACACCAGGATAGGCCTGCTGCCATCCATCTGTCTAACAGCAGAGCCCTCACTGTTTCCAGCCATACTCCACTGCCTCCCGTAGGGCTGAGGACATAGAAGCAGCACATCCCTCACCTGGCCTTCTCGGGAAAATTCCACTTCAAAGTGACTGCTCTTCTCAGAAACATCCTTCAAGCGGGGCGTGGTGGTGCTCATCTGTGATCCCAGTGACTCAGGAGGCGGAAGCAGGAGGATCACAGGCTCAAGGTCAGAGGCAGCCTGCGTAACTTAGTGAGATCCTGTCTCAAGATAAAAAACTTAAAAAGGGGGCTGGGGTGCAGCTCACAGATAGAGTACTTGCAAAATGTGCATGAGGCCCTGGGTTCAGCCCGCCAGTACTGAGAAAAAAACCAAAAATCGAAAAACAAAACAAAACAAAAAAACAGAAAAACCCTTCAGTCTAATACACCTCATGAAAGAGAGGGAGTTAATTTGGGGAACCAATTAACAATCTGTGTCACAAGAGGCACAGGGGATTTTTAATAAGGGACTAATAAAATTTAGATCTGTATTTACAGGCATCTCTGGTGGCCCTGAAAACATCAAACCTCACTTACCGTATCATAAAGTACAGTGACTAATCCATTGTACTGTAACTATTACCTGTGATATGCAGGTACCTAGAGATTAATAGGGCTGGGATTTAGCTCAGTGGGTAGAGCGCTGCGCTGCAGTCTCTGAGGTCCTGAGTTCAATTCCCAGCACCGCAAAAGTGGGAGAAGGACCTGGCAATCCACTCCCAAGGCAATCCTGAAACAGTCAGCCACTGAAAACCCTATGAGGGTCGCTATGAGTCGGATACCGACTCGATGGCACCTAACAACAACAACAACAGAGATTAATAACAGGGCTGTTGTTGTTGTTAGGTGCCATCGAGTCAAGTCCGACTCATAGCGACCCTCATAGGGTTTTCAATGGCTGACTGTTTTGGGATTGCCTTGGGAGTGGGTTGCCACGTCCTTTTCTTATTTTGAGGTGCTGAGAATTGAACTCAGGACTTCAGAAACTGCAGTGCAGCGCTCTACCAACTGAGCTAAATCCCAGCCCAATAACAGGGTAGCCAAAAATAAATCAGATTGGTGGTTATCCAGGGAGGAAAGTGTTGAGAGACAAGCACGAGGAAGATGAGTTGATGCCAGATCTGAGCTGCCGATCCAGTGCCCCTGCCACGCGGCCGTCTTTCTACATCTTGCTGGATTTGCCATCTGCATCCCTGGCTGATGTTCTTTCCAAATGCTTTGGCTGCACGTGTGCACTCCTGGTCCACAGGTTATCCACCACAGGAACTTCAGTCCACTTCTAAACCCCCATGGAAGCAGCTCTCTATCCTGGCCTGGGCACTGGCTCTGTCCAACTTTGCCTGTGTCTTGGCTAGCTGTGAGACCTTGGGCAAGTTACTGGGCCTTCCTAAGTCTGAGTGCCTTCATCCTAATAATGGCATTAGGGAGATTCATCATGGACAAAACAGGACTATCTTGGAATCCAAGTGCTTTTGCTTAAATAATAAGGAATTGGCCACTTTAAAACACCAGTGTTTCAAGGAAACTAATCATCTAATGCCTGCAGCCATAGCCCTGTGGCATCTGATACCCTCAGATCTCAGAAGCTAAGCAGGGTCAGGCCTGGTTAATACCTGGATGGAAGACTGCTTGGGAACTCCAGGTGCTGTAGGCTTGGGAGACGGACCCAGCAACCCACTCCCAAAAATTAATCCGCCATTGAAAACCCTATGAACAGCAGAGAAGCACTGACAATAGTGTTTCACCTGTTGTAGGTAGGCTCACTATGAATCAGATACTGACTCAACGGCACCTAAGAACAACAATCATCTAACAATGCAGTATGTGTCTTGGTACACTTTTTTTGTTTTTGTTTGTTTGTTTGGTTGGTTGGTTTTTTGTGATAGAGTCTTGCTGTATAGCCCAGGCTAGCCTCAACTTCATGATTCTTCTGAAAGATCACTTCTTATAGCATATTTATTTATTTATTTATTTGGCAGGGCTGGAGATCACACCCAGGACCTTGCACATGCTAGGCAAGCACTCTGCCACTGAGCTACCTCCCCAGTCTTGGCACATTTTGTAGCTAGAGTTGGAGGGAGGCTGAATAGTGAGGCACCAGGAGAAGGTCCTGAGTGTAGAGAAGGCCTCAGAAGGGAAGTGCAATAGGGGCCACACTGGGAAGGGAGAGAGTCAACACCATACAGAAAGGCACACAAGTGGCAACCCTGTCCTTCAGAAGTCATCCATACAGCCAGCAGAATTAAGAACCCCTGCAGCAGCTGCTGACCTCAGCAGGATGTGACTTACAGGGCAGCTGTCCCTGCCCAGGGCTCTAGCAGGGCACTGGGTGGGGCCCGCCTGGCAGCTCAAGAAGCCACATGCTTGGCTGTGTGCAAGGACACCCTGGCCTTCCAGAAAGGACCTATATCCCCTCTAGCCCCACATCCTCAGAGATTTCCCAAATGCTGCCTCTGTGTTCACTGTTACGACTCCAGTAGCCCTCATTTTAAAGCTGGGCACAGGAGTTTTCGCGTTTTGGTGACTCACAAACAAATGCAGCCCCATTTTTACCCAAATCTTTATAAATTCTTCTCTCGTAAGCCACACCTTAAAGAGGGAAGATTTTTTTCTCCAAATTTTAGGTGATAGAGCTTAGAGGTGCCACTTGTTGTTGTTGTTAGGTGCCATTGAGTCGGTATCCAACCCATAGCGACCCTCATAGGGTTTTCAATGGCTGACTGTTTTGGGATTGCCTTGGGAGTGGATTGCCAGGCCCTTCTCCCATTTTTGCGGTGCTGGGAATCGAACTCGGGACCTCAGAGACTGGAGAGCAGCGCTCTACCAACTGAGCTAAATCCCAGCCCAGAGATGCCACTAGTGTCATAGAAAGCAGGAGGCTTAGACTTACGCCCCAGCTCTGCCCCACAACAATAAGGTCCTACAGGAAAGTAAAGGCTATGTCACAGCCTTTTAAAGAGATTATTTAATTTTCTGATAATCCTTTTAATCATGCATAGATAGTTACTCTCCTCCTTCCCCAATAATAGAAGAATCTTAATGAGGATAAGAAATCTGCCCCAAATCACAATGGACTTGTATTACTAACACCAACCTTCCATGACTCCCTAGAAGGTATTTGCACAAGTATGAATTTTGTGTGAATTTTTACAGATGCAAGCATTACCATGTACTTGAAGTTGCCCATTCTGTCATTGCAAGTAAAATAAATTAAAACAAAAATACAAATAAAAGCTGCATAAATAGCAAGATACAGCAAAAGAGCAACTCACAAATTTTCCCTTTAGCTTGTTTCATTGTTTCTGGGAGTGTACCCTGTTTTTATACCCAATGTCTGATCATCAAAATCATATACCTTCTGCTTTCCACAATCAGGCCACAACCAAACCAACCCTCTTTCTTAGTTTTGGAAATAAGACCTTGACTACAGCCCTTGACCTCCTTGGGAATGTTTGTTCTGCCAACAGGCTCAAAGTCCATACTGCCACCTACAGAATGGGAGCAAAATTTTTACAAATCATACATCTGAAAAGGAACTTGGATTTAGAATATACAAAGGATGCTTATAATTCAATAGTGAAAAGACAGATAATCTAATATAAAAGTGAGCAAAAGAGCCTGGTGCACTGCCTCACATCTGTAATCCCAGGAACTCAGGAGGCAGAGCCAGGAGGTTTTGAGTTTGAGAACAGAGGCAGCCTGCCTAACTCAGTGAGATACTGACTTAAAATTTAAAAAAATAAAAAGGGCTACAGGAGCAGGCCAGTAGTAGAACACTTGCTAAATTTGTGCAAGGCATGGGTTTAACCCCTAAGTACTGCAAAAAAAAAAAAAAATCTGAATAGGGTATTTTTACAAAGATATACAAATGACCAATAGGCCATAAAGATCTGCTCAACATGACTAGCCATCAGGGAAATGCAAATCAAAACCACAATGAGAACCATTTCACACCCACTACTATAAGCCAGTTTTCCAATACTCTAACAAATACCTGGCCTGTAGCTGTACCACTGTGGCTTCCAATCCCAACAGATCTCAGAAGCTAAGCAGGGTCAGGCCTAGTTAGTATTTGGATGGGAGACCACCTGGGAACACCAGATACTGTAGGCTTGGCAGAAGGACCCAGAAACCCACTCCACAATAGGAATCTACCATAGAAAACCCTATGAATAACAGAGAAGTACTGACAATAGTGTTTTGCCTGTTGTTCGTAGTGTCATTACGAGTCAGATACAGACTCAACAGCACCTAACAATCACAAATACCTGAGATAATCAGCTCATAAAGGGAAAATGGTTAGTTTGGCTCAGAATTTTGGAGGTTTCAGTACATGACTGGCTGGTCCCATTGCTTTTGAGTCGGTGACAAAGCAGCACATCGTGGTGGCAATGAATGGCAAAACCTTTCACCTCATGGTGTTGTTGTTAGGTGCCATAGAGTTGGTATCCAACTCATATCGACCCTCATAGGGTTTTCAATGGCTGACTGTTTCAGGATTGCCTTGGGAGTGGATTGCCAGGTCCCTCTCCCATTTTGGGGGTGCTAGGAATTGAACTCGGGACCTCAGAGACTACAGCACAGTGCTCTACCAACTGAGCTAAATCCCAGGCTCACCTCATGGTGGAGAAAAGAAAAAGACAGGATGAGAGCAGGGTCCCACAATTTCCCTTAAGGGCACTCCCTACAGTGCTCCAAAACCTCTCACTGGGCCCCACTTTCTGAAGATTCCACCACCTCCTAATCGTTCCAGGGGCTGAAGATCATGCTTTTAATATATGGGCCTTTGGGGGACACTTATCCAAACCATAGCAGTTAGGAGGGTTAGACCCAAAAAGACAGAGAGCAAAATTGTCGGTGAGGATATGGAGAAACCAAAATCCTGATACATTGCTGTTGATAGGAGTGTTGAATGGCAGAACTTCTTTGGACAGGAGTCCGGCAGTTAACCTCAAAAAGTTAAAGACAGAGTTACCATATGAGCCAGCAATTCTACTCCTAGGTATATAATCAAGAGAAATGAAAACATAAATTCACACAAAAGCAAATATATATATTTGTTTGTTAGGTGCTGTTGAGTTGGTATCTAACTCACAGTGACTCCATGTACAACAGGCAAAACAGTATTGTTAGTGCTTCTCTGCTATTCATAGGGTTGTCAGTGGATGATTGTTTTTTGGGAGTGGATTACTGGGTCTTTCTCCCAAGCCTACAGTACCTGGTGTTCCCAGGAGGTCTCCCAGGTCTCCCATCCAAGTACCAACCAGGCCCAACCCTGCTTAGCTTCCAAGATCTGACGGGATCGGATACCACTGCAGGGGTGTGTGTTTGTGTGTGTGTGTATACACACACACATATATAGATAGACATACACACACATATATACAATGAAATATTATTCAGCAATAAAAATGAATAGAGTACATATATAGATTACAACATGCATAAAATTTGAAAACATGTTAAGTAGAAGTTAAGCACAAAAAGATCACCTACATATTGAATTATTTCATTTATATGAGAAGCCCAGAATATGAAAATCTACAGAGACAGAAAGTAGATCTTCGGTTGCTGAGACAGAGATGGAGAGGTGAAGGAAATGGTGAGCGAGTGTTAATGGGACCAGCATCTTTTAGAACTGGTGAAACATCCTAAAATTATGATGATGATGGTTACCAAGCTCCGAGTATGCTAAAACCCACCATTCTGTACATTTGAAATGTATGAATTATATGGTGCATGAATTATATCTCAGGAAAGCTATTGTTGTTTTAAATATCATACTTCCCAGGCAGCTGGAGTTTACTCTGTCTGGGCTATGGAATAGATTATGACACTGAGGACAATACGGTGCTTTCAGGAGTCAAAGCATGAGTTTCTGGATCACCTGGATATTGCAGGTTCCAACAGTGGCTTTATGTACTATTAACTGTATATTTGTGGGCAACTCTGTGAGCTCTGATTTGTATAATCTCCATGGTACCTGGGATAACAATCTTGTGATTTCTGAGTAGGTTGAATGAGATGATGGAGGTCAAGGGTTTGTCATAACATCAGTGCCTCATGAGTGCTCAGTAGTAACGTATTGACCTCATCATCTCCATCCTCAGTTTCTCCACCCATGCTCGCACCTGTTTACCAGGACTCTCTCTGATGTGGCCTTGGAAAGCTTATGCAGGAAGTGATTTACTAAGCAGGGTGTGATGGTAAACACCTGGGATCCCAGCACTTGGGAGGCTGAGGGAATAGGATTGTGAGTTAGAGGCCAGTCTGGTCTACATAGCCATTTTGAGGCAAGCCCAGACTACTTATAGAGAACTTGTCTCAAAAGCAAACAAACAAGCAAACAAAACCAAAACCAAACAAACAAAAAAGTGATCTTTTCAGGTATATATTATTTTTTCCTTTACCACTTTCTTCGGCTTTCTCCTATCTGACCAGAGTAGAAATCAGAATATCACATTCTCTTCTTTCCACCAACTTTAAAATTAAAGGAAAGAGGTTGTTCTAGTTTAGGGATGTATGTGAATTAGCAGTGGAAGGAGACCCCGAAGCCTGTAATACCAGGCTTTGGAGTTCATCACGTCAATCATGGTGGTTCTTCAGCCAGCAGTGAGGAGTATAGTTCTGTGTTATTAAAGAGATTAACTGTCCAGTATGCCTAATATTCTGTCCTCCACAATGGCCAAGACAGGTGCTTCAGAGCAGGCCATAAAATCCACAGTCACACTTGGTTGCACACTTTTGCACTAAGTGGGGCAGAATGCTGTATCAACTCCAGCTGGCCCTTACCCTGAATAGTTATCATTCATATCTCAAAATGGCTTACAAATTAAAACTAATTAGTCTCTCTTCCTCCAAAAGGCTTTTTCCCTTCTTTTTAAACTATTTTTAAGATTAATTTTTAAGGTACAACTTAACAGGTCTCATTATGACATTTCCATACACGCATTTCATTGTACATTGCTCATGTTAACTTCCCCTTTACTCTCCCATGACCCTGTTCCCCATCCTCTCCCTCCCTGCCAATGGTCTCCTTTCTACTTGCATGTCTATTTTGTGAGTATACCTATCTATCTGTGTACATCACTGGTTTGTGATAAGGGCAATATACATGATATTCTTTTTCATCCCATTACTGATTCTTCTTGACCCTCCCCATTTTCTTTAGTCCCTTTATCTTTCTCTACTTAAATCCTGTCTGCTTTCATGGTCTATAAGTTTTAATTACAAATATATACTGAAGTCTAACATTCACATATGAGAGAAAACGTGTTGGTTATCTTTCTAAGTCTGGCTTAATTCACTTAAAATGATGATCGCTAGTTCAATCCATTTTCCAATAAATGTCATAATTTTGTCCTTCTTTATGGCTGAATAAAATTCCATGGCGTATATATACCACGATTTCTTTATCCACTCATCTGTCAATGGACACCTACGTTGATTCCATATCTTGGCTATGGTGAATAATACCACAATAAACATGGATGACAGATATCTCTATGGTACGTTGACTTATATTCCTTTGGCTACATACCCAGGAGTGGGATATCTGGGTTATATGGAAGTTCTATTTCTAGTGTTTTGAGATATTTCCATTGTGATTTCCACAGTGGCTGTGCCAACATGCATTCCCACCAGCAGTGTATAAGGGTTCCTTTCTCCCCACATACTTGCCAGCACTCATTTGTGTTTGTTTTGTTGATGGTAGCCATTTCAACTGGAGTGAGAGGGCATCTCAGTGTAGTTTTGACTTTCATTTCCCTGATGTCTACGGATAGTGAACATTTTTTCATGATTGTTGGCCATTTGTATTTTTTTCTTTTGAGAAGTCTCTGTTCAGTTCTTTTGCCTCTTGTTTGATTGGACACTTTGCTTTTTTGCTGTTTATTTTTTTCTGAGCTCTTTATATATTCTAGACATTAATCCCTTATCTGATGTATAGCTGGCAAAGATTTTCTCCCATTCTGTAGGTTGTCTCTTCACTCATGATTGTGTCCTTTGCTATGAAAACTATTTTTAATTTTTTCTTTTTCTTTCTCTTTTCTCCCATCTTCTCCCCTGCCCCAGCAGAGATGTAGAGATGGTTGCCATCCCAGTCCCATTGGAATGGTAAGCTTTTGCATATCATGCAATCTCATTTATTAATTCTTGCTATTGTTTCCTGTGTTTTTGGTGTCTTATTCAGAAAGTCCTTGTCTGTGAAGAGGATTTTTCTTACCAGAGGAATGGGAGAGCTGGTTACCTACTTCCCACCACCATCTTTGAATTCCTGCACTGACTCCCAATTTTCACCTTGTGCTGGTTTGACCTTATACGTACGGGGCATTTAGGATCTGTGAACCATTAATCATTTACTGAAGAGCAATTTTATGCCAGGAAGGATGCTAGGCATTGGAGAAGAAGGAATACAAGGATTTGGTTCCTTTCCAAAAGGAATTCTAAGTCTACTGTTGTTGTTGTTGTGTGTCTTCGAGTTGGTATCTGACTCATAATGACCCTACATACAACAAGGGAAACACTATTGTCAGTGCTTGTCTGCTGTTCATAGGGTTTTCAATGGTGAATTGGTTTTGGGGAATGGGTTGCCAGGTCCATTTCCTAAGCCTACAGCACCTGGTGTTCCCGGGCGGTCTCCCATCCAAGTACTAACCAGGCCTCATCCTGCTTAGCTTCTGAGATCTGACAGGACCAGATGCCACAGGACTACGACTATAGGCCTCAATCTACTAGGGTATATTTATTCCCAACAACATATTATAATTATCTAAAAAAATGTATTGGTCTCCTCTATAAGACAGATATATCTTCAGGTAACAATAGTGTAGTTACAAAGACTGAAATAGAACTGAGTACAGCAAAGAATCCATAGGGTTTTCAATGGCTAGTTGTTTCGGGAGTGGCTCGCCAGGTCCTACTCCCTATGGATAGCAAAGAAACACTGTCAGATATAGTGCCAGAAAATGAGGCCCCCAGGTTGGAAGGCACTCAAAAGACTACTGGGGAAGAGTTGCCTCCTCCAGGTAGAGTCTACCGTGATGATGGAGATGGAGTAAAACCCCAGGGTGTTCAATGTGATGATGTGACACGACTCAAAATGAGGAGGAACAACTGTAAACATCCATTAATAATTGGAACATGGAATGTACGTAGTATGAATCTAGGCAAATTAGAAATTGTTAAAAGAGAAATGGATCGCATAAACATTGACATTCTAGGCATCAGTGAGCTAAAATGGACCGGCAT
>VMDO01007131.1:2500-94014 GCA_007922755.1 Pedetes capensis | reverse complement strand
TGTTTCCAACCTTTGCGTTCCAGTCACCAGTGATTATCAGTATGTCTTGATTGCATGTTTGATCTATTTCAGATTGCAGAAGCTGATAAAAGTCTTCCCTTTCTTCATTTGTGGCCTTAGTGGTGGGTGCATAAATTTGAATAATAGTCATATTAACTGGCCTTCCTTGTAGGCATATGGATATTATTCTATCATTGACAACATCCGTGGTGGACAGGTTTTCAGCTGAGCTTCCAGACTAAGGCAGATTAGGGAGTAGGTCCTGGCGAGCCACTCCCGAAACAACTAGCCATTGAAAACCCTATGGATAGCAAAGAAACACTGTCAGATATAGTGCCAGGAAATGAGGCCCCCAGGTTGGAAGGCACTCAGAAGACTACTGGGGAAGAGTTGCCTCCTCCAAGTAGTCTAGTGTGATGATGGAAATGGAGTAAAACCCCAGGGTGCTCAACTTCCTGATGTGGCATGACTCAAAATGAGGAGAAACAACTGTAAATATCCATTAATAATTGGAACATGGAATGTACATAGTATGAATCTAGGCAAATTAGAAATAGTTAAAAGAGAAATGGGGCACATAAACATTTACATTCTAGGCATCAGTGAGCTAAAATGGACTGGCATAGGCCATTTTGAGTCAGACAATCATATGATCTACTATGCTGGGAATGATAAACTAAAGAGAAATGGGGTTGCATTCATCATCAAAAAAGACATTTCAAGAATGGTATAGCTAGATCATATTTTTAGTTTGCTGAGAAGCCTCCATACTGACTTCCATAGTGGCTGTGCTAACTTCCATTCCCACCAAGCATTACGTAAATATTCCTTTTCCCCCTGAATCCTTGCCAACATTTGTTGTTGTTTGTTTTATTGATGCTGCATATTCTAACTGAGATAAGATGAAATCTTAATATACTTTTGATTTGCATTTCCCTGATGGCTAAGGATGTTGAGCATTGTTTTCATATACTGGGGATGCCAAAAGAATATACACATTTAAGAGAAGTTATCTAAATATTAATTTTTGAAGTTTAACTCAATTATGGTAGCAATATATAGTATGATGTTAACTTAAAATATCATTAATAAAATAAATGTTAGTGCCACCATGCAATAGGCAGCACAGGCAAAGAAAATGGCAGAACCACAGTTGTCATTTGAAGAGCACAAGACCATTTTGAAGCACTATTTGAAATATAAGAATGTTGTGGAAGTACAATGACCATGGAGGCATGAGTATGCAACAGGTTTTTCCAACCTGCCTAAAAACTGTATGTATTTGTAACAAGTTTGAGATCATGGTACTGTACATGATGTGTACAAGGGAAAATTCAAGAGGCCTCAAATAGCATATCCTGCTTCTTCTGCTATGGTCTTGGGACAGTATACACAATCACCAGAAGTTTAACAAAGTCCACATGAGACAGGAATTAGCAGAAAAAGCATAAAATGCATTCTTAAGACAGGGAAATGGAAAATCTTTATCCCTGGATGTGTATACATTTTTGGCACCCTTGGCATTTATGATCCAATTGCATTTCTTTTTTATTTTCCACATGTTTATTAGCTCTTTAACTGAGGACCTTGAACAGAACACCTCTCATTGTCTTAGGGTTCAGAGTCATATTACAGAAAACAAAGCTGAAATCCAGGTATTACCTGAGATCAGTCAGTCTGTCAGCAGTTCCAAATCTTCAGCGGACAAAATGTGAGCCTTTTCCACCTGCTCCCAATGCTGCTTTTAGCTCTCATCCAAAAAAAAGTAGCATGAACACTTTGTGCTGACCTCTCTTACCACATGGAAAAGATCTGGGTTTTTAATTCATTAATATTATGATTGTAGAAAAATCAGATTAGTTACTGAATGAAAGGACTGATTTGTTTGAATGCCCCATTAAATGTGCCTCAGGATTTCCCACTTCTAAATTCTCCAAACAGAACACAGAGGCCAGCTATGCAGTATTACAGTGGTTCTCTGACATGACTAAAAGGATTAATAGTATTCATTTACCTTTCACAATAAAGCAAAAATATGTAATCCACATTAGATAAATGTAGGATCAAGTATACTAAAGATAAACCTAAGAGTTTTAATAAAATATAAATAATACTGCAAATAAGTAGAGAAATTTAAATGACAAAAGAAAAAATACATTAAAAAGTAAGTAAAATTATATTAACAAGAAAAGGAAAACATGTTAGAAAAGAAAAGAAGAAAAAAAGGGTTTTAAAGGAGAAAAATATGACAAAATACTGAAGCACATTCTATGTCCTTAAGTATTGAAGAATGTCAGATGGAGATAGTGATCAGCTGAAGTTGGAGTCTCTTATCTTTTCTACCAGTTTTGTTGGTACTGTGCATGAACCAGTCAAGGATAGTTTTCTGGCAGGGCTTCTCTTTGTATATCCAGACCTGGACCCTCTACTGGCCACACTTAGCTCTACTGCTTATGGACCACACAGGTCCTCACATATATCAGAGACTTCTGAGTTTGTACCTGTCAGGTGACTAATGCCCAAGTTAAGGGGTAGCTCCAGAGTGCACTGAGGAGTGGGGGAGGCAAACAAGCACTAAGATATGTCATGACCTGTCTCAGTGCTTTCATATCCCGTCCAACAATGAACACTCTGACAGTGGGAAGAAGATACAGTGATCAAGTATTCTCCCCAAACTGCTTCAGAGTTCTGAGTGGTGATGAAAGTCCCAGCTTAACCACAAAGCAGCCATTGAAGTTAGACTGAGTTAAAAAAAAATTTCCTACTGTCCTTGAGACTGACCCAGCCCCTCCCAACTTGGAAAACCCTGAACTATCTCAAGCTGCCACAATCCTGTTATTGTCACCTCATGTCTGCTGACACCAGCAGCCCGAAATGATGTAACCCTCTTCCCTTCTCACGCACTTCTTTTGCCTGAGCAATTAGTTCAAAAGTTAACTAATGTAACCAATTAGCTTCCATTTCTGCTTCTGTAAGGGCATAAAAAGCCCTCACTTCCGCATTTCTGGGTCTCCTGTTCGAAAGAGCTTGGCAGACCCCAACGCACCGGACAATAAAATCCTATGCGTTTGCAACAACTCTGGTCTCCGTCTCTCACTGGGAACTTTCTCCATAGATGTGATCCTCCTTCCCTGGGGAATCGAGTCTTACAGTGACGTCATGAACTGTGTGGCAGAGAGCTGGCTCCAGAGGTGGAAATGCCTTCTGACCTCAGGCTCAAGGTTGTTAGGTTCTGTATTTCCCCAAAGGAGATGGGGCCAACTCGTATACCCAGAAAGTGGGGCTACTGTCCATATTGCCAAGTCTCCCACTCCCTGACCTTCTCAGCATGCCACGTCCCATGATGACCTGACAGACATGTGGAGGAGCCTTTATGTGGAAGAAAACAATATCTTTTCATCAGGACTTTTATAAAAGGCTGAATCATTTGTAATTCATGTTCTGACTGTGAAGAAAAACTTCAGAGAGGAAATACCTGGTGGATGCTACTTTGCCCCTTACCAGCAGCAGCTTAGGGCTGAAAAAACTGGAGACAGCCTGGGACCCAGAGTGAATCAGAATCAAATTGTTATATTGAAGAATTAGAGTTTAAAATTATAATTAAAAATTTTTTTCTAATTAAAATGTAATTTTTGACCTAAAGATTTAAGTTCAAGATTTTCAGATATTTTTTTCTTTCACATTGCCCCGGAGGCAAAGATATAGATAGATTTGAAAAATGATCATTTGTACAGAGGTGAAAATACAACCTTCAATGGCCCAGGTAAGTTTCCTCTTCAGGGATTAGACGAGGAAATGAAGAACAATATGCTCAGGATGCACATTTTCTGTATGACAAAATCAAACAATTTCAATAAGATAGTTTTTTTTAAACTGGGGTCTGATTTGGAATTTGTCATTGGCATTTATGGGACACCTTAATAATGCATGCTATCCTCTCAAATCTAATCCACATTCTTTTCACAGCTTTTAAAGACTGAGCATCGGATTGCATGTGATGCAACCTTGCCTTGGGCCCTAGTTATTTAAATTCAATTTAGAATTTTTCTCTTTTTTTTCAAATGATTCCAATACAATTTTTGCTAGTTTTTCCACTTTTACATTCAAGAAGTATATGCTTGGAAAGTGAATTTAGGAGCAGATATGAGTTGTTGTTAGGTGCCATAAAGTTGGGATATGATTCATAGCGACCCTACATACAACAGGTGAAACAATATTGTTAGTCCTCTGCTGTTCATAGGGTTTTCAATAGCTGATTTTTTTTGGAGGGGGGAGTGGGTTGTCTGGTCCTTCTCTCAAGCCTACAGCATCTGGTGTTCTCAGGCAGTCTCCCATCCAAGCACTAACTAGGCCCAACCCTGCTTAGCTTCCAAGATCTGACTGGACGGGATGCCACACTGGTAGGGCTACAGGAGTGGACATGACACATGAGCAAAATGAACAGGTATGAGAGATGGGAGACATTTTATGGATTAAGGAGTGAATGATCCCCCAAAATGCATGTCTGAGCCCCTTTTCAACAGGAACCAGAGATGAAAACTTTACCCCTCTTCCTATATAATAAAAAAGCCAAAAAGAGAGGATTAAGGGTTCTTCTACTGAGACAGCTTCAAGGTCCTGACACAGTGGAGATCACCTAATGATGCAATATGGAAGGGCAAATCTCCCAACCTCCCAAACTTCCTTCCACCTCCCCTTCATGCAAGGAAACTTTTCTTGCCAATAAGACAAAAGACTTATCAATTCTACATAAGCCCTGGCCTCTTCCAAGATTGTTAACAACATTCATCTCCCTCCCTTCCCAAAGACTGCCTGACAGCTTCTTTTCCCATCACCTCCCCCAAAATTAAGCACCAAAAATCAAATAATCCAAAAAATAAATGGGCAAATTAATTAATTGAACAGATATTTCTCAAAATAAATATAAATGGCTGATCAATATGTGAAAAATATTCAACATCTTAGCAATCAGGGAAATGCAAAACTACATTGAGATTCCATCTTATGTCAGGTAGACTGCCTTTCATCAAGAAAACAAACAAAAAAATCCCCAAAATCTTGGTAAATATATCAGGCAAAAGGAACCTTTATTCATTTGCAGTTCAGTCACTGTGTGGAGGCATTCCCCCCAAATTAAAAATAGAGCCATCATATGATTGATCTAAACCACATCTGGGTATAGATCCAAAGGAATCAAAGTCAATTTTCTATTGAAACACCTGTATACCTATGTTTATTGTGACCCTATTCACAATATTCAAATTATACAATCAGCATAGGTGTCCATCAATGGAAAAATGGATAAAGAAATCACAGTATATGCATACAATGAAATATTACTCAGCCATAAAGAATAATGAAATTCTATCATTTGCTGGGAAAATGGATGGAACTAGGAATCATCATGTTAAGTGAAATAAGCCAGTCATACAAACACAAGGCTTTTCTCTCATATTTGGAATGAGGGGGAGAGAATGAAAGGAAAAGTGAGACTACTAGGTATATGCAAGAGGAAAAGGAAGAGGAGAGATAAGAAACAATAATAAAGGGTGAATAAGATTGAAGTACAATATGTGCACATATGGGAATACCATTATGAAACTCTTTATATTGTATGTGGAGGCATGAAAGTCTCTGGCTGGCTCTTCAAAAGTTCTTTCAGAACCCAACTCTTTCCAAGGGGTTATGGCTCAGATTCTTGCTTCTTTGTCAGGTTGATATTAAATGGTTGAAGCCTAAAAGAAGCAAACATTATGGGAAGATAGTAATAAAAGTCAAAAGAATCAGGAGTACAGTTATCAATAGAGAGTCAAGCAAGGATAGGAGCCAAGCCATACTGAGTGGTGTACCCTCATAATATTTGGGGTCTTGACCCTGGTTATATTGGTGATGCATCAGCACAACTTTCCCTACAGCCATCTCCAGTACGGGGATATTTGTAGGTCAGTGTGCTTCAGGAACAACATTAGCTGTCTGTACTATAGGTAAAGAGTTGTTTCTCAATGTTTTCACTGCAGTGTTGTACACACTGAGGTGCCTGCATTGAAGCTTCACCTTGAAGGTATTCATCATGCAGTCTTCAAGTGTCATAGCTGCACAATGACATTTAAGTCTGTCTCAAGTTGGATGGGGGCCCCTGAACTGGGCAAAATTGGCACAGAGCAGCAATTACTTTCTCTCTGGCTCTCTCCTTCATCTGAGTCCACATCTAGCAAATCTCACACACCATGATGTCAGGATCAATGGAGCTCATAGTTCTATTTCCACATGAAATGCAGGGACATCTGTGAAATGCACTCTTGAGAGATGCTGAAATACACAGGACATTTTCTTAAATGTCCTCGCCCTGCTGCACAATAGATCTTCAAGCTGATTGCTCCAGTATGAAACTTTTCCCCATTGACTAACAACTCTCCAGTCCTTCCTTCTCTCCCTCCAATACCCAGACTCTGGTAACCATTATTTTTCTCAGTACTTCTAGTTCAATATTTTTAGATTCCAAATAAGTATGGTCCTGAGATATTTCTCTGAAGTGATCGATATGTTAGTTTTCAGGATTTAAGTACTTCACAGTGTATAGATACATCTAAATGTCACATTATACCTCATGGCTATATACAATTATGGTTTCTTACCGAAAAGGACATTAATAAAATAATTTATTGCTGTTGAAAAGCATTGATAAAAATGCAATGCCGAACCACAGCTAGACTGCCCCTACCTGCTTGGTTTGATGTCTGTCTCTGCTGCCCACCAGTTTCATTGGAGCCACTTTGTTCTCGCATTTTCAGCTTGTCTTTTGGGCTGGCAGGCACTAACATATATACAGGTGGCAATATTCCCAGTGACCCATTTTAAACCTAAGCTCTTGTCCTACTTAGCAGTTGTGGTCAAATCACAAGGTTGCCCAGTATGCAGGGAGTGGAACCCCGGACTGCTTGTCATTCTCTGTGTCAGAGCTACAGGCTGTGAGAACACCATAAGTTTTCCCAATGTGGAGGGGGTTTTCTTCTGCCACTGCACCCTGGGAGGACTTGCCATTCTTTGTGTCACAGGTACAGACTATGGCCACACCATAGGCTTTCCCAGTGCAGAGGGATAACACTCCTTGATAACACACCCTGGAAGAAAATTGCTGTTCTCTGTTGTGGATAGAGGCTGCGGTCACATGGTGGAATTGCCCAGTGGGGATGGAGTGTTCATCTGCTGATGTGCCCTGGGATGACTTGCTGCTCACTGTGTCATCCCCAGGGCCCCTCATGGCTGTGGTGCAGGGGCTCCTACAGGACCATGGTGAAGGGCTATGTAAGAGTGGCCATGCTTATCTGAAGGATGCAGAGGGGAAAGGGGCATCATGACACTTCTGCTCCCCTTCTACCTTGATTTCTTGCTGGCCCCAGGCAGTTGATGTTGAGGATACAGTAGTGAAGGAGGGATGGGGTAATCCTCTTTTGGAGGAGAGCAAAAGTGGAAGGAGGAGCAGGGATGGGCAAGTCATTACCCCTGGATGTCTGGGCTTAACTGGGCTGTTGAAAAACATCCCCCTGGTAGTCTGTTGCTGGAACATGAGAGGCATGGTCATCACCTCACTGAGTTTTCTGTTTAGCAAAGATATCCTGATCTCATGTGGGTCACAATGAATCTCATACATGATGATCGTGATGGTGGGGATTGAGTGATGGGAGAGTGTCTCACCTGGAGAACTCAGTGAACATTCGTCACCTTGGCGGAGCCATGGGTGCCCCGTGATATCCTCTAGAGAAGGCAGAAATGGCTATTAATTGACTAATAATGCTTTGATCCTCTACAGAAAGGTTCTGCCCTACAGGAGGATATGGCAGGGCTGATTTGTGGCCACTCTTCAAATTGGCTAACCCATCATGGGGAAATGGCGAGTCTGACTAGTTCTTAGCTCCTTGATGACAGGAGTGAAATCACATGTCTGCTAACAAATTCCAGGAAGCATACCACAGTGCCCTGCTGAAAGTAGGGCACTTGCTATGACTAAATGTAATCAGGAAAAAAATGTGTAGTGGAGATTTGTTCCAGGAAAAGACAATAAACAGGTAACATAAGACAGAAAGGCAATAACTCAGCAGCAAATATATTTACATTGTATAATAAATCACTTATAAGCAGTCTCACAAAAGATGTTAGTATAAATCAATGGCTTCGGATCTAGTCGTCACTCTCTGTTTACCCAGAAAACTTTCATTTTCCCAATGAAGGACTTATGATTATATTTGTCAGTTGCAACTTGGGTTTAGAATATTTACAAAGCTGTTCCAGGGGATTCTAGTATGCAAATAAAGGTTAGAACTGCTCCTTCAGGGACTAAGTTGCGTTAGCTCTGCATGATTTCTATGTGTGTCATGTAGATTGCAGCATCTCATTTTGAGATCTTAGCAAACACCTTTTCCTGGGCAAATTCAAAGAACAACTCCAAGATCTACTCAGCTATTTGGCCACGTGTCAGCAGGAAAACTCCATATAGCTTTATGTTGTTTCAGGCATAGTAATTTGATTGTGTCTGCCTTGGTAATAAGAAATTGACCAAAAAAATAACTAAATCCCACGAAGATAAAAACAAAAGCAATTAAAATAATGTGCATGCATATAGTATACATTACATGTGCTTCCAAATTCCTCTTATGGTGACAAACAAAAAATGTGTGGTTGGTCCTTTATATTCCCAATTCAGTCCTCAGTCCTTTGCCCAAAGAACTATAAGTATCATCAGACATGCTTCAGGAGTATTCTTAGAAGGACATCACGCCTAGTGATAAAGAGTGCTAGGATACAAATCTTGCATCTTTGAATATGTATCACTACCCAAGACGTGCAAGTACTAGGCAAATAGCCTGAGGCATGTGGTCTAGTGGAGGTGTTTGGCCTTTGGAGTCTAGCAGGATTGAGTCCCAACCCCACTGCTGCACACATATGGGTCTCTGGACAAGTTACTTGATTGGAACACTTGTATAAAATTCATCTGAAAGGAAAGGAAGAATGGTACTGAGTGTCAAAATGTCAGCATTTCTTTATCCTTCCCTGTATCCCTGACCTTGGCAATGTGTTTTTGCTGCTATTTTCATGAAGGCAGAATCTGTTTCCAAACATTGGATCTGGTCTGACTTATTTGCAATGGCGCATATAAAGATGTCACAACACCTAGGCTACATGTTTTTCATTCTTTTTCTTTTTCTGTCAGAATGCTGCGATCTTCATGAGAAGAAGCCCCTGTTGGCCTACTGGAGGATGAGATACAAAGAGAAAGAGAACCCAGTTAACAGTCTACACTCTAAAGCTGAGGCCCCTTGTTCACCATTGGCCAAACACCACACAAGAAAGACCTAGCTCAGCCCAACCTCAATTGCTGATCATCACCACCCTAAACTAAGAAATTCTGGGATTACTATCAAATATTTAACTAATATGACCATCATAGCCAGGATGCCTAGATTCAATGACATGTTCATTTCAAGTTATCTGACAAATGGCACCTCCCCTATACGCACTGATTATCTTTTCCCTAATTTTACCTTGGATCCCTTGTTAAATGGTGTCTAGCCTAAGAAATACATGTAGATATGATGCATATGATTGGTGCTTAAACATCCATGGTACCCACATCACTGGAGAACTAACCATTTATAGCTGGAGTTTTAGGCCCAAGCCCACATGGCAAAGTAAGAAGATTCAGGTTAATCTGTTTAAACTCAGAGTTCAAGATGGGCATGGTGGCAAACATCTACAATTCCAGTGCTTGGGAGGCAGTGAAGATAGAAAGGCAGGGAAAACCTGAAAGATATGGGGAAGAAAGGATTTCACCCCAAGACTAGGTCTGACTCACAGATTCCAAAGCAATCAAAAAAAAAGAGAGCTGCACTGAAAACTTCCTGTATAGAATTTTATGTTTTTGCTGAGATTCTAACAAAATCAGATTATGGACTCTACTTAGAATTAACAGGCCTGCACAATTTTCTTGTGAGTAAATGTAGTAAAAATGTCCTGGAGGAAATCTAGTCATTTTACCAATGCTCCTTTATACCTGTAAATCAGTGAACCCGCCAGGACTCCCTTGAGTAATGTAACTGTACCTGCCTGGGACCCGGTTGAGCAATGTAAGCTAATAAAATCTATATGCATTGTGAAGACACTCAAATGCAACAATCTCGAGAAGCCTGCATCCATGTCTTGGATGTATATGGCTATTTATTAAAACATCTCACTATCTCTGAACCCCTGTGCTTTACCATGGAGGTATATTATCACTCACCCCTACATAATCTCCAAAACATTGTCTTGTTTTCTTACTTATCTTGAAAATTATTCTAGGATGGAGCCAAGAACCCATCTTAATCTGAGAAGGGAAACTTCTCATGTCAGGTGGTAATGCTAGGGTCATTCCTCACCACCAGTGACAGCAGTGGCAGGCAGGCATCAAGTCTGAGGTTAAAGGCAGCCTGCATAACTTAATGAGATCTTCATTCAAAATAAAAAGTAAAATATGGGCTGGGCATGCATCCCAGTGGTGGTATCCTGGGTTCAGCCCTCAAGGACTGAAAACAACAACAACAACAAACACAAAAACAAAACCCTCATAGCTCAAGGATGTGGATGGACCTGAATACAGTGGCTTTCCTCTTCCTCGGGCCCCATCTTCCCATGCTTGCTGTCTGTCTTCTGGAAGGGGCATGTGTCTGTACCCAGTAGCATGTAGGAAGCATTGGTCTACTCTGGACCCTTCCTGGTTGGGGCTCCCTGATCTCCTTGGGCCTTGGGAGATACATTGGTAGGAAATTGTATTCTTCATATCTTAACTGAAAGGGAGAGATCTTAGTCCTTCACATTCCTAAGGTCAGGACAGTCTTGGCTCTCAATATATAATGGAGCTACTCTGAACTGAGGTGTGCTAGAGCCTTAAAACAGTGATTTTTGAAAATTTAGTTGTATGTTTTTCACTAATAATTTTATTTTGATGACATGATGACAGAAATATTTGGTTGCTATTATAACCATTGTCATATATCACGTACAAGTTCTTAATGTGAATGCTGGAAAAACTGAAGTTACACTGTTGTCTCTCATTTTATTTGTATTTGACATTGCTGCCTTAGGGGATTTCTTCCCAACTCAAAGCTCAGGCTGTCTCCTCATAAGATCACAGTCCAAAAGAGTTATAAGAAATGTAAAGATAATCAGTTCAGGAACTTTTCCCCAGGTCTGTAATCCTAGGAATTATGGGAGGCTGACGGAGGAGGATGACAAGTTCCAGGAGCAAGGCAGCCTGCACAACTAGGCAAGAGCAAGTCTCAAACAGTAGCGGGCTGAGATTGCAGTTTAGCGTTTAGAGCAGTAGCCTATCATGCGCGAGGCCCTAGATCCAATCCCCTATGAATGAAAAATCATCATATTCCTTCCATTTGTGAATAATCCACATATAAGTAATAAAGTGACGTTACATTACACAAGAGGTTAACGGCAAACGTGACCTCCTGATGCTAGAACCCTGCACCGGAAGCCAGGACTTAAAACATCTGCTGTCCAGAAGGTGTCATTCAGGCCGCATTCAGGCATCGATTGGTGGCTTCTACTGTCACTCAGAAACTGAGCCGGCAGTTCCTGAAGCCTTGTCCAATGGGACCCCAGCGTGAGAATCTGTCCAATCGGACACAGCGGTGGAGCGGAAGGGGCGGGTTTCCAAAGCGCACGGGCTTTTGTTTTCTGAGCGCGTAGTTCTCAGGTATTTCACGTCTGGTAAATTCTCGCAGTGGTTGGACGGCAGCCGCGGTCCCCCTGTGGCCTGTCCGTGCTCAGAGATGGGTATGGAGGACGCCGGACCGCTGGGAAACCAGGACGTGGTGAGTGCGCGGTCCCGGGGGCGTGAGACTCGGGAGGAGGCTTTGCAGACCCAGTGCGACGGGGCCGGAGGTCTCGGTGTCGCACGCTTTGGGGCGGCTGCGGGGCTGCCGGGGGCCAGGGCGGCCTGCGGCGCCTGTGAGTCCCTCTGCAGGCTGCTGCTCTGTGCCGGCCGCCCGGCACGGTGACCAGAGATCACCAGGGCGGAATCCCGACTCCGTGCGGGGGGCTCCTCGGGAGAGGGGCTGCGGGCCTGGGGTCCCCGGTCCCTCCTTCCTCAACGTTTAAACCATTTTCTCACGAGCTTTCCTAATGTATGTGGAGCAGGAACTCAAATCCAGAACGCTGTCTCCCAGCCTAGCTCCTCCTAGGTGTGGCTAAATCCTAAATTTCAGCCCCTATCCGCATTTCCCACACACCGACTTCCTTCTTCCAAAATGTCCATAACTGTTTGTTCCCCGTGTGCTATTTTTCAGACAGACATTTTATATTTACATCCAAGTGGTGTATGGCACTTTTTAAAGGATTTTTAAAGGATTTGCTCTGCAAGTGCTGGACCACTGAGCTGCACCCTCAGCCCATTTTTTTACTTTTTGAGACAGGGTCTCGCTGAATTACGCAGACTGCCTCTGGTCTTGAACTTGCGATCCTCCTACCTCCGCCTCCTAAACCGCTGGGATTGCAGGCATGTGCCACCATGCCTGGCTCAACTTTCCTCTTCTTTATAGTTTACTTACCACATGTCTACCTCATAGCATGAAAGGTGCTAGTCTTCATGGGTCTCATTTCTTCCTGTGCTGTGTGTGTCCGTGTTGGATCTTCTCTTGGGTATCCTGTGTTGTAGTCACCCACTGCTTCATGGCTCCAGGCCAGGAATAAAGATCTTGTGCAAATAAAGTATGTTGTTGTTGTTAGGTGCCGTTGAGTCCGTATCCGACTCATAGCGACCCTCATAGGGTTTTCATTGGCTGACTGTTTCGGGATTGCCTTGGGAGTGGATTGCCAGGCCCTTCTCCCATAAAATAAAGTATATAGTATTCAAATAGAATGGGGAAGGCATACCATGAATTGATATATTATGAATAAAATTGAACCATGAGATATGAGCATCATGGAACACTCATTTAATACCAACACTCAGGAGGCTGGGGCCAGAGGATCTGTAGCTCTAGACCATTCTGGGCTACACATCGGAAGTGTCTAAATTTAAAAAAAGAAAGAAAGAAAAAAGAACAAAAGGTTGACCATGAGGTTTGACGTAGGAGGCACAGTCCCCCAATAGTTTTGGGACAACCAAGGCTAGCTCACATGTCCAACAAAAAATGACAGCTTTGTTTTCTTCACTGCAGAGTACTTTCATCCATTATTTTCACCACAGTTCTCTCAATGCTTCCTTCCTCAAAAAGTGTACCCTTCTTCCTTCCTCCCTTGGCTAGTCACATGTGGCGCACATGGTGTTTTGGGGATCCAGGAACTGCAGGCTGGGATGAGAAACTCTCAGACTGGGTAAATTGCCACATTACTGGTGAATGCATCTCATTTTGGGGTTCTTGGACTATCTCTTGTCAGCTTAGTCCTTGGACTCAGTTTTTTCTTCTTCTTATTGGCCCTCAGGCTGGTGGTTGGAGGAAGGCTGATAATCAGCTGAGGGCAGTCAGATTGGAGTGACTACCAGCATGGTAAGAAGGCAGTGATTATAAAGCACAGGATAGAGCTGCCCTCTGTACTCTCACAAATTGTCTGTTTTTCTCTACGAAGAGGGCCTTGGCTGTCACCTTATGGACACAAATTTTGTATATATTATCTATCCTGTGAGTGAAAAAAATTATTTTCTCAAATCAACCTGGAACCTCTGAGCCATTTTCTAGACTAGGCCTTAACCTTGGTTGATGAAGCCTTTAAGAAAACAATAATATAGTATCTAACAGCTCAAGAGTATATCCTTCAAGGATGACCCTAGTAACCATGAAGGGCCCACCTGAGCTGAACATAGACTCTGTCAGACTCTTCTCTTTATTCCAGTGAAGACCTGCAGATTGAATCCATCGCTCTACGTTTTTGGGAGGGCAAGAGCTCGACTTCTAAAAGCAGCAGGTAGTTCACCCAGAAGGGGTTTTATAAGGACCAGTCCTTTTCCTGTTTTTGTAATTTTTCACCTTGTTGAAAGGATTGAAGCCCAAACACTTGTGTCTTTTGTTCTTTCTTTATAGTGCTTAGTCACCTTTGTACTAATTGGAGTGGAGTTTGCACCCTTTTCCCTACTGTAGTAGTATATTACAGTGAACATGTGTCTTTACCAATTTGCCTTTGTTTGACAGGAGATTTTTAAATTTTTTACACCTGTTTACGGGCTTCTGACTTGCACCGAGGATGCACATGTAGCCTGTGGTAGTGGGTTGACACTGTGGTGCTGTGCACTGCATCTCATCCCTCATTTCTCAGCCCCATCACAACCCCACAAAGGAACTGGTCATGAGCATTGAATCACTTCCAACGTAAGAGTAGAGATACCAGTGTCCAACCTGGCATGTGGTCCAGATGCCATAGGATGGTGGCTAACAATGATCCTAGGTCTCTGAGACTCCCTATGGAGAACCTTGTACCACTCACTGGCATGTTTGAGGAGGTAAGTGTGAAATAAGGCCTCTGAAGCCAATGATATGAGGTATTTATCATGGAGAAGAACTTAGATCACGTGGGGTACAGTTGCTTTATATTTCCTGGCTTCAGGGAGAAGTGCATGGGGACACAAAAGAGACTCAAGTGGGGCTTCAGAGGTGAGGCATGGCAAGGTCTTGAAGAGGAAGGAGCAAAATACACACCTACTGATATTCTGACATTGGCATGTACCCCAGAGTTTGAAGATAAACACAGTCCCCCAAATACTAGGAAAGTAGTTACCAGCAGGATCTAGGGTGGAATGAAGCTGGGAAAGATTCCAGGGATCTAGGGAAGAGCAGGCAGAGGCTGTCTGGATGTGGCTGTATCCTCTGTTCTCCATTTGGATTTTGGTATCTGCTGAGTCCCATCTGGATTTAGTAGTCTCCAGATTTTATCTGTTCAGGCTTTTCCAGTCAGTACACTCTGCTGGCTTCTCTCCATCCTACATTGGTGGCTTATCTGCCAGGAGTTGGTGTCCACAGGCCCAGGCCCAAGGGCAGGCTCCCCACATCCTCCTGTGAATGGAGCTTCCTTTTCCCAGTTCCTGGGGACCACTAATGGGAGGACAGGCTCACTGGGAACCTAAACTCTCCAGTGCTATGAGGCCCCGATTCTTGGGGGCAGCGGAGTACCTACCCACTGGTAGCTACCTGCTGCTCCAAAATGTTATGTTCTGGTGACTTTTCTCTGTGGATGACACAGTTCATGGACTCAAATGCAGAAGTGACCTTTTGGCCTGAGTAGTGAAATCAGAAAATATTCAGTCATGGCAGCCAATTCATGCTTGCATATACAAAACAGAATGACCAATTTTGTTTTCCTGATATGTAGTTGTTCAATATTTGAATAGTTGTGCCTCTGTGGTGTTGATCAGGAGCTAAAGTACACATAAGATAATCCTCACACACATCTTCCTGAAAAATTTATCACACAAAATCAAATATTATTGCCTTGTCAACCTTAGTAGACATGGCAATGTGGATAGCGTACCCCAGTGACTCATTAATCCTCTCTTACAGTTGTGCCTCAAGATCCTCTATTATTTCATCATCTAGTCATAGTGCTGTCTGAAAGAGCAACACGTTACCTTTTGAGCTATAACCTGTCCTTTAGGTTGACAGTGCATGCCTTTAGCAGCAGGCAGGTTCAACCCTTTACCAATAGTAAAAGGCCTTTTAGCTTTAGCAATGTAGTTAGCCTGTAAGAATGATGCTCTTAATAGACACATTAATGAAGCAGTGGCCTTCAGTAATTCTTCTGTATTCGTATTCATGTATTTTTTTTTTTTTCTTTTGAGAAACTCCAGAGGCTTGTACGTTAATGCAAGGTGCCTGGTCTCCATATGGCAAAGCAGTTTTGAAGGTTTCATGGCGTAGTTACCTAGGCAGTAGCCACAAATTATACAAATTGGGCTTGGAGGATGGGAACCACCTGTTGCAATGAGCCTGCACTTTTAAATAGGATTCTTAGTACTTTCTTTTACTGCAGCTTTCTTTTTGTTGGCGGTATTAGAACCTTCTGCTGTCTCACCATTGAGTCATTCTCCCTTTTCATAGATATACTCTAAGGACATTTGTTTTTTACTTATTTTGGCCAGGGTTAGCTGTAGGGTTACCAAAACATTGACACAAGTATGCAGTGCAGGAAGGAGGCGTGGATGAAAATGGTAAACAAAATAATAGGTAGGCTCTTTTGCACTAAAATAAATGTTTGACTTAAAGTCTGCCACCGTATGCAGCCTAATTGTCACTTGCCACTCACAGAAACTCAAAGGGTTTTAATATGAGTTTGCAAACAATTGACTTGGTCTCTGTGCAGTCAAACCTCTCTGCTAATAATAATTTGTATTTGCAGGCCCTCTCCAGCACTAGCATCACAACCTGAGTTCAACCTCAGGTCATCAGGCATTAGTTCTCATTTAGATCTTGCAACTTGCGTCCCTCTTATTCACAGTTCAGAGTTTTCACTCCTCTGAGAATTGAATGTCACCACCATTTTGACGGGAGGTGGTGTTGAGGTGGTAATGTGAGTGATGCTGATCAGCTGTAAATACCGAGGAACCTCACTCCTTCACCCAACATCCACCTGCTGTGTGGTCTGGTTCCTTACAGGTGCCAAGTGGAAACTGGTCCGGGGGTGAGGTACCCCTGCCTTAAATGAGAAATGAAAGGAAAACATGAAGAAAATAAAAAACTCAGTAAGTGTAGCCTGTCAGTGTAGTTTTTATCCTTAAATGTGTTTCTCAATAGTGTATGTTAAGGAAAAAAATCACACCGAGTTTTTGAATTTTACAACATTGAGAAATACTTTATACTTTCATTGACATGAAGTTTTATACACTTATTAAAAATTATTTGGTTATCTACTTTTTTAAGGTCATAGGATGGAATCTAGGGCCTGGGCCATGCTAGGCCATCACTCTACCACTTTGCTGCAACTCTAGCCTATAGCTTTGCATGTGCAGTTACATTTTTGGTGTATATTCACAAAATACAATTTTTTTTTAGTAGTCCCAGAGGGCTTAACACAGGATCTTACACATGCTTTGCAAGCACTGTACCGCTGAGCTGCACCCTCAGCCCATTTTTTAATATTTTGTGTCAAGACAACATCTTGCTAAGTTACACAGGCTGCCTCAGGCCTTCAACTTGTGATCTTCCTGCCTTTGACTCCCAAGTTTCTGTGATTAGAGACATGTGCTACCATTCCTGGCTCACAGAAAGTTATCTTTTGATTAATTTTGTTTTGCTGCGTTCCCAACACGTTTCAATCGCTTTTCTCATATATAAATACTTCTGTGAACATTACTTGTGAATCTACACTTCATTGTGGCATTTATATTCCTTTTGTTTGAGTTCTAGGTCAGATTTGTATATAGCCCAGGTTGTACCATTTACTTGGTATTTGACAGAAGGTCACAAAGGAAAGAAAACATTACTGATGTCATAGATTATTTGGGGATTTTATGCATTGACATATAAAAACTGACAGGCTGACAGTGTATTTTAAATGGAAAAGATGGTTGTTGATGTATTTGGTGTTAAAATAAAATTTCTAAATTCTTCAAAATTTTTCAATCTAAACTCACCAGTGAAGTCTTCCTTTCCCATACTATCTCATGGCCATTTGAATATCTCTTGAACCACTGACATTGACATCTGTGGAGAGTTTGGTTCATATTCAGAAACCCAGTCCCCCATCCAGAATTACTGAATCCAAGTCTCCATTTTAGTAAGATCCCTAATTCTCGGTTGCACACAGTTAGAGGAGGCTGCTTCTAACTCACTATGGCTTTTCTCATGCGAGAAACACACAGTTTACCTTCTATAATATAAATCCAACTCTTAAAAAGCATATTTTTTTATTGATGCCTTAGTTTTACACTTCATAACCCATTAATATATAGTATCTACACTAGTTTTACAGATATTGCATCATTACTCAGTTACTTAATAAGTTAGAGAATACAAGTAAATTAAAACACACAGTGGCTGCAACAATGGGCTTAAACATATAAAATCTTGTGTGCCTGTTAAAGCGTCCAGGAGTGTTTCCTTCTATTGTATATAGGGTCATTATGAGTTGAACCTGACTTAAGGACACTTAATGTGAGCAGGGTCGGGCCTGGTTAGTACTTGGATAGGAGATCGCCTAAGAACACCAGGTGCTGTAGGTTTGGGAGAATGATCCGGCAAACTACTCCCAAAAAACTATCAAGCATTGAAAACCCTATGAATAGCAGAGAAGCACTGACAATAGTATTTTACCTGTTGTATGTAGGGTTGCTGAGTGGGACACCGACTCCAGGGCACGTAACAATAACATCAACAAACAAAAACAAAAAAGTATCTTAATTAAAATTATGTGTCAGAAGCAGTTATACTAACTCTCATTTCATCTTGGATTGAATTAAGAATGCTGTCAGTAAACTGGGCACGGTGGCGCACACCTGTAATCCCAGCGGCTCGGGAGGCAGAGGCAGGAGGATCGCAAGTTCGAGACCAGAGGCAATCTGCATAATTTAGTGAGACCCTGTCTCAAAAATTTAAAAAATGGGCTGGGCATGCAGCTCAGTGGTCGAGCACTTGCAAAGCATGCAAGTGCAAGGCCCTGGGTTCAAACACCAGTACTGCAAAAAGAAAAAAAAGAATGCTCAGTGTGCTGTTTGCTTATTCATTTATTTTTATTTCAGGGCCAGTTGACATTTGGTGATGTAGCTATTGATTTCTCTCCAGAGGAGTGGGAATGCCTGGACCCTGCTCAGCAGAATTTATATAGGGATGTGATGGTGGAGAACTACAAAAACCTGGTCTCTGTGGGTGAGGACAACTTCTTCACAGAATTCCTAATTTACTGCCAACATTTATTTCCTTCCTATGAGGAATATCTGTTGAGAGTTCCTCTCTTGCATGAATGTGTTTCAGATTTCTGCTTCTTAGGGGAAAACTTGAGGGTTTGTTGATATAAACTAGAACATGTTCCCCTGTTTTCCTATCTTTCTCTCCTTTTCTTTATGTAATAGGTATTTAATCCTCACAAGTGGTCAGTATAGAACTTCAGTGGTGTAAAATATAGTAACCTACACCTGGAAGTCCAGTTTCCTTGATTTGGTGATAGTCAGATGTTGAGCTCAGAATCTTCTCATAAAATGCTTTCTCGTGTGTCTATATATTGGGAGACATAATTTTCTAGAATCTTTCATTGTATTTTCTCTCTCCTACTAAATACTATACTGGGATAGAAATGTCAGTTACTGGGAAAACCCTCAACATGTATCATGTTCTGTTTCCCAATAACCAGGTCTTGCTGTCTCCAAGCCATACCTGGTGGCCCTTCTGGAACAAAGGAGAGAACCCTGGAATGTGAAGAGGCAACAAACCAGGGCCATGTACCTAGGTAGGTAGGAATCAATGAAGCAGAGGTCATAGGTGAGAGGTCCAAAGGTCAAGGGTGAGATAGACACTGGCATGTCTTGCAAGCTCTATTCCAGTGGAAAGCCCAAGTATTTCTCTCTTACTGTCACAGAAGACATCTGCCTAAGTTTAGAGTGCTTTGAATTTTGCAGACTTTTGCTTTCTTCCAGTGACCTCCCCCCATATTCACACTTAGCCAAAATCATCCCCTTCTTCTGTGAGGGGCTGCATGATCTGACAGTTCTTTCCTTGCTTTGGGGGCCTCAGAAATTCTGTATGCATTTCTAATGACCTCTATGTTAATCTAGTCTAATACACTATTAACATAATTTATATATTCATTAAATTTGTCTTATCAGAGCTTTGTGAATGGTTGCAGTGGATTTTCTGTGAACATTTTCTTCCCTATAGTGTAGTTTTTTTTGTTTTGTTTGTTTTTTGTGGTACTGAGGGTTGAACCCAAGACCTCATGCTTTCATGCTTTGCAAATGCTGTACCACTGAGCTGTATCCCCATTGGATTTTTTTTTTTTTTTTTTTTCACTTTTTGAGACAAGGTCTCACTAAATTACACAGACTGCCTCTGGTTTCGAACTTCATATCCTCCTGACTTCCTAACTCTGCCTTTTAAGTCGCTGTGATGACAGGGGTTTGCCACAACATCAGTTCTCTGTAGCTTTTTATGTTTTGAATTCACAAAGCATGATATTTCCAAATTGTTCTTCACCTGAATTTTGTTGAACTTTTAATGGACAGTCGATATTTATATGAATTTTAGAGTTGCATTTGTACTTCTTCGAATACTAATTTTGATATTTTAATGGAGATTTCGTGGACTCTCTAGATTATTTTGGAGAGTACACTCATTTTTTAATATATTATCTTCCCACTCTTAAGCAATTCTGTGTACAGGGTACATTGTTTAAGTGTCACGTGTTTGTGTATTTTTTATCTTTCTTGTACTACTGGTTTCTAGTTTTATTCCACTTTGGTTAGAATAGGATTTCAATATTTTGGTATCTATTAAGGACTTCTTTTGTGCTCCAACAGTTGGCCTTTCCAGGATAATATTCCGTGAACTGTTCAGAAGTTTGCATCTCTATTCTAATTAGTTTATAATATCTTTCAGTCCTCCTGTTTAGATAACATTCTGCCTGACTTCATTTTGCATTATAGAAAGTAGGGAAAGGAAATCATCCTATTATTGTGCTTTCTGTTTCTTTCTTCAGTTCTGTCAGTGTTTGCTTTGTATCAAAAGTATGAAGTGACTTGCACAAATATTCATTGTGCTTCCACTTTGCTAGAGAAACGTCTCTTTTGTCTGTATGTAATTCCTTCCATTGTCTGTTGTTACAGTTCTTGAGTTAAAGTGTATTTGGTCTTACCTGACTGTTTTTATACAATAATTTGCATAACATAATGATGTTAACCCCTGTTCTCTTTTATCCAATTATTGCATGTAGTATCCTTTCCATCCTTTCACTTTCAACCTGGTTTTATCCTAAGATCTAAGGACTGTCCTTTAAACATCATGTAATTGAGTATTTTTAGGTTAAGTTGGTAACAAATTAATTTCAGTTCCACATAAAAATCCTATCTTGTGCCAATGTGGTGACTTATGTCTGTAATCCTAGTAAATTGGGAGGCTGATGCACGAGGATAACAGGTTCAAGGACAGAAGTAGCCTGTGTAACTCTGTGATTCCCTGTCTCAAAATAAAGAGAAAAATTTGCTGTGTATGAAACTCAGTGGTAGAGAAATTCCAAAACATGCATGAGACCTTGGGTTCAAACCACTAGTGCTGAAAAAAAAAATATTCCATCATCTTTGCAACTCCCTTCAATGTTATGTTTCTTATATCACAGCTGTTACGTACAGTATATACATTAATAAAGATTTAAAATGACATTCATGAATTTGTCCTTCAAATCTAAATACATTCATCTATACCATCATTGCATTACTAATCTAGTCTATGTATTTTCGTTTACAAGAGAGCTTTAAATATCATATGATATGCTTGTTTTTTGCAGCATCATTTATTTTCAACATGAATGGTTCCATGTAGCATTCTGGTAGAGTGGGCCTAATGGTGATGACATTCTTCAGCATTTGTGTATCCTGGAAAGTCTATTTTTCAGTCACTTTTGAAGGACACTCTTGGTGTATACAGTATTCTTGTTTGATAGTATTTTGTTCTGTTGTCTCTTTGACTACATTCTCCATCTTCCTGGGCTGAGGATTCTGAGAAATCCACTGGCAATCATCTGGGAGTACACTTGTACACAAAATATTGCTGTTCTTTAACTGCTCTCACAGTCACTGTGCCTTGTGAAACTTTATTTATAATGTGCATTATTTTGATCTCTGTCTCTATCCTAATTGGAGATAATTGAGCTTCTTGAATTTGGTATCTGTTTCCTTGCATATTTCTAATTTCACCATGATTATGTGTTCTTGAATTGATCCACTATGCAGTTTCTCCTCTCCATGTACAGTTGTGATCCATGTGCTTATCCATGTGCTTATCTTCTACATTTTCCCATATTCAGTGTCCTATGTTCTTGTTTATCTCATTAATATCGTTCTATTGGGTATTTTGAATTCTTTTGGCAATTCATGAATCTTAGTTACCTACTAGTCACCTTCTAGTGTTTTACTTTGTCCCTTGGATCGAGCTGTTTTTCTGTTTCTTTGTATCCTGTTTTATCGTTGATTGAGATTTGTCCATTTGAAGACAAGTCAGCCAGCTACAGTGCAGCACAGCAATAATCACAGAACTCAGGAGATGGAGGCAAGAGGATAGTACAAGTTCAACTTGAGGCTGGTCTACATAGTGTGTTCAGGACTTCCTGGGGTACATTGTTGTTGTTAGGTGCCACCAAGTTGGTATCTGACTCATAGCGACCCTCATAGGGTTTTCAATGGCTGACTGTTTCGGGATTGCCTTGGGAGTGGATTGCCAGGCCCTTTTCCCATTTTTGCGGTGCTGTGAATTGAACTCAGGTCCTCAGAGACTGCAGCACAGCACTCTACCAACTGAGCTAAATCCCAGCCCTCCTGGGGTACATAGCAAGACCCTATCTCAAGACACCAAAGAGATGATATATAACTCAAAAGGAGATTGCGTGCCTACCATGCACAACGGCCTGAGTTCAATCCCCAGTATCGAATAGAAACACACACATACACACAACACCAGCCAGCCCCAGGTTAGTATAAATTATAGAAAACATAGAAGTTGCTCAAAAACTAGAAAATAGGATGACCTTAAAATGTAGGAATCTTAGTACCGGCTATACAGACAAGGGTAACTAAATCATTATGAAGAGATTTCCATGACTATGTTGAGTGCAGCATTATTTTTAAGACCCAAGAAGAGGGATCAGTCTGAGTGCTTATGAATGGACTAATGAATGTCAAACCTATTGTATATATACACAGTTACTATTCAGCCATTAAAAAGAGAAAATCTTTGATGCAAAATGAGTAAACAGACATGGGTATGTGAAATAATGGAAACACAAAGAGTCAATTACTACATTGTCTCTGGCATATGGAATTGGAAAATTGATTGGAAATGTATATAGTAAAATGGAAGTAATTAACAGCTGTGCTTTTTCGGGGTAGTCAGTTAATCCTGATCACAGCCTCCAGACCTGTAGTGAAATCAATGCACAGCAGTTAAAATTTTTACAAGTAGTATAGTGTATATGGGGCTGGGATTTAGCTCAGTTGGTAGAGCGCTGTGCTGCAGTCTCTGAGGTCCTGAGTTCAATTCCCAGCACCACAAAAATGGGAGAAGGACCTGGCAAGCCACTCCCAAGGCAATCCCGAAACAGCCACTGAAAACCCTATGAGGGTCGCTATGAGTCGGATACCGACTCGATGGCACCTAACAACAACTAACATAGTGTATATGGTTAATGCATTATGTTACTTAGAGTGCTAATAGGATGGATATAAAGTGTTCTAAGCAAAAACATAATTATGTGAAATAATACTTGTAGATAGGTGGTGGTGTTGTTGTTAGGTGCTGTTGAGTCGGTATCCGACTCATAGCGACCCTTACAGGGTTTTCAATGGCTGAGTGCTTCGGGATTGCCTTTGGAGTGGATTGCCAGGCCCTTCTCCCATTTTTGTGGTGCTGGGAATTGAACTCGGGTCCTCAGAGACTGCAGCGCAGCGCTCTACCCACTGAGTTAAATCCCAGCCCTGTAAGTAGGTAGATTTAGTCATTTTGCCATACACTTTAATTTGTCAATAAAACTGTAGTTGTGTTTCAGTATCTTTTTTTTTGTTGGCTTCTCGCAGACAAAACAGACAAAAATCAGCTATGCTAGAGATTTTTGGAAGCTCTCAAACATATTTTCAGGATGTGTATGCTCTGGCGTTGTGTTTATGTTTTTCTAGTTAAAAAATTTGCCCATATTTCTGCTTAGGATCCCATAGGCTCCCCTACTCTTCTTGACTATCTGTACTACTACAATTTCTTTAGAGCTATAATAATCATTTGGTAATTGTTCATAGTTGGCCCAAACTCTCATCCAAAATATACCTTCTATCTCATGCATTGTGTACAGGGGTAGAGAGAAACCAGTTTTCAGAGAGCAACGAGGACAGGCAGCAATCTGGCCATATGTTTCACTCTTTCCTTCTTCTCCTGAGGGAGAAGGGCTAGGAAATGTTTCCTAATGACATAGAGCTGGGCTGTGTTGGGGAGAAGTAAGAGCTGTGGTTGAGCAGGTAACATATTTTCCTTCATCCACAGCATGATCATTCTTAGTTTTTTCCTCATCAGGGCTACTGTCAATTCTTACCTATGGGGAATTGTGACAGGGTTGAATGGGTCAGTATGTCTTATTACATCATTTATCAGGGGAGTAATGATGAGCTTGAGTTCACTACTATGCTATCCTGCTTATGCACCATGTTTGTTCTAATGTTAGACATTAGTGTTATAAATTAAATTCATTGCAGTCTAATAAGTGGATTGTTTTTTATTTGATTTTTCTCAGCTGTGTCTTATCATATTCAAACTTTTCACGATTGGACAAACGTTCAACAACACCAGGAAGTCCATAGTGGAGAGAAACCATACAAATGGAAACAATGTGGTAAAGCCTTTAACAAATCCTCAAGCTTTACTGTACACCACAAAATTCACACAGGAGAGAAACCTTACAAATGTAAAGAGTGTGACAAAGCCTTTAATCAGTGTTCAAGCCTTATAATACATCACAGAATTCACACAGGAGAGAAACCTTACAAATGTAAAGATTGTGGCAAAACATTTAACCAGCGTTCAAGTCTTAGAATACACCACAGAATTCACACAGGAGAGAAACCTTACAAATGTAAAGACTGTGGCAAAACCTTTCACCGGCACACATCCTTTTTTCGACACCAGAGGAGTCACAAAGGAGAAGATCACTGGAAATGTAAGGAGTGTGGGAAAGCCTTTAAGGAGTGCTCAAAGTTATCTAATCATCTAAGAAATTATTCTGGGGAGAACTTCTACAAATGTAAAGAATGTGGCAAAATCTTTACCACATGTTCAAACCTTACAGAACATCACAGACTTCATACTGGAGAGAAGCCGTACAAATGTGAAGAATGTGGGAAAGGCTATAAGTCGCACTCAAGCCTTAGACAACATCTCAGAACTCACACTGAAAATAAACCCTACAGATGTAAAGAATGTGGCAAAGCCTTTAACCATTCTTCACACCTTAGAGTGCATCAGAGAATTCACACAGGAGAGAAACCTTACAAATGTAAAGACTGTGGCAAAGCCTTCAGCCAGTGTTCAAGCCTTAAAATACATTACAGAACTCACACAGGAGAGAAACCTTACAAATGTAAGGACTGTGGCAAAGCCTTTAAGAATTCTTCAAGCCTTAGAGTGCATCACAGAATTCACACAGGAGAGAAACCTTACAAATGTAAAGACTGTGGCAAAGCCTTTCACCGGCACACATCCTTTTATCGACACCAGAGGAGTCACAAAAGAGAGGATCCGAGGAAATGTAAAAAATGTGGGAAAGCCATTAAGGAGTGCTCAAGGTTAACTACTCACTTAAGAAATCATTCTGGTGAGAACTCCTACAAATGTAAAGAACATGACAAAGTCTTTACCACATGTTCAAACCTTATAAAACATCGAAGACTTCATACTGGAGAGAAACTGTATAAATGCGAAGAATGTGGGAAAGCCTATAAGTTATGTTCAAGCCTTAGACAACATCGTAGAACTCACACTGAAAATAAACCCTACAAGTGTAAAGAATGTGGCAAAGCCTTTAAGCATCCTTCACCCCTTAGAATACACCACAGAATTCACACAGGAGAGAAACCTTACAAATGTAAAGACTGTGGCAAAGCCTTCAGCCAGTGTTCAAGCCTTAAAATACATCATAGAACTCACACAGGGGAAAAACCTTATAAATGTAAAGACTGTGGCAAAGCCTTCAACAATTCTTCAAGCCTTAGAGTGCATCACAGAATTCACACAGGAGAGAAACCTTACAAATGTAAAGACTGTGGCAAAGCCTTTAACCGACACACATCTTTTTTTCGACATCAGAGGAGTCACACAGGAGCGAAACCCTGAGACTGTAAAGAATGTGGGAAACCCTTTAAAGATTACTCAGAGTTAACTAATCATCTAAGAAGTCATTGTGGGAGAACACCTACAAATGTAAAGAATGTGGCAAAGTCTTTACCATGTTTCAATCATATAGAACATCACAAACTGGAGAGAAACCCCTCAAATGTGAAGAATGTGGGAAAGCATACAAGTCAGGTTCAAGCCTTAGGCAATATCACAGAACTCACACTGGAAGTAAACCCTATAAATCTAAAGAGTGTGGCAAAGACTTCATCCATTAAACCTTAGAATACAACACAGAATTCACACAGTAGAGAAATCTTACAAGTGTAAAGACTGTGGCAAAGCCTTTAACAATTCGTCAAGCCTTAGAGTGCATCACAGAATTCACACAGGAGAGAAATCTTATAAATGTAAAGTCTGACAGAGCCTTTCCCTAGGTCTCATCCTTTTCCTGACAACAGAGAACTCACACAGGAGAAAGACAGGACAAGTGTAAAGAATGTGGCAAAGGCTTTATGGTTTGTTCACAGTTAACCAGTCATCAAAGAACTGATTCTGGACAGAAACCTTGCATATGTAAAGAATGTGGCAAAACCTTTACCACGACTTCAAACCTTATATCACCAAACTCATACTGGAGAGGAAATCTAAAAATGGGAAAAATGTGGGAAAGCCTGTAAGTGGGGTCCAAACCTTCAACATCTCAGAACTCATACTGGAAATAAAACCTACAAATGTAAAAAATGTGGTAAAGAATTGTATGGCTTACTCAAAATTAATCAAGATAGATTTCATTCTGGAGCGAAACCATACACATGTAAAGAATATGGAAAAGCCTGTAACTGGTGTTCAAGCTTTGCAGTGCATCACAGAGGTCACACAGGAGAGCAGCTCCATAAATGTGAAGACTGTGGCAAAGGCTTTAACTGATGCTCAAGGATCCTTTTCTCAACACCAGAAAACTCACCTGGTGAGAAACCTTCAAACTACAAAGAATGTAACAAAGCCTTCACTGATTGCTCACCCTTTATTATACACAACAGAAGTCACACAGGAGAGAAAACTTACAATTGTAAATAGTGTCCAAAGCCTTTATCCAGTCACAAAGATTGAAAGAACATCACATAATTCATACTGGAGAGACACTCTGAACACTGGCAAAGCCTTTGTGCATTGCTCAAACCTTGTTGTTGTTGTTGTTGTTAGGTGCTCAAACCTTAGACAACACCAAAGAATTCATACTGGATGGAATCCCTACAAATATGTAGAGTGCAGTGAACCCTTTTACAGTAGTCCAAATCTTATTCATCATCAGAGATTTCATACTGGAGAATAACCCAATAAGTCAGCATTGCATCAAAGTTTTTAGTAATATTTCACAACTTCCTCAACAGCAGGGAATTCACAATTAAAGAATCACTACAAATATAAATGTGGAAAAGCCTTAGGAATTGCTCAAACTTAAGTAATCAGTATTCACACTGGAGAGAAACTTTACACATGTAATGAATGTGGCAGAGCCTATGTCCATTCTTCACACTTTACTCAACACGAGAAAGTTCATAGTGTACAAAAGCCCTACCAGTGTACAGAGTTTGGCAACCCCTTTTAAAAATTGGTTGCAACTTTGTCATGAGAGTTCATAGTGGAGAGAGGCCCTAAAAACATAATGGCATAACCTTTTACTATTTGTTAAAATTAACTGGACATCATTAGTTGATGATAGGAGTGAAAAAATCCTCAAAGGTACCAACAAATCTTTTATATATCTCAGAAAGAATATAATTTTATTCTATAGCCAAGGGTACAAAGTTTCCTTACCTGAAATCTGAACAAAGCATCACTCTCACATAGATCATTATACTGGAGGAATAAGATTCATTCCTATGAGTTTTAATGTATTTTTTCAGAGAGCAGACCTTGGGTTCTAAAGTACTTTATTAGGACTATGCAATTTTTTACTAAATAAAACTGTTTCCTAATGTACTAACACTGTTCTCTTTTGCATGTTTTTTACCAGTTTAATTGAACTTCACATTATATAGAACAGGTTTTTCTTATCACTTACATTTTCATTCACTTCCTTTTGTAATAAGTAGGACATTATGGATGTTTTAGGAAAAATTGAGGTATAATAGTAATGTTTACTTTTCTGAATCTTCAGTTACCAATTTTGAGAATTTACTCTTGATTCTTTTTCGCATATTAAGCCCTATGGGGCTTAATTTGTTTTCATTTACAATGAACTATGCAAACACTACAACCTAATGATGAAGATTTGGAGCAAGTGAACCACAGAAGTAGTAATATTATTTTTGTGTACCTATCTTGGTAAGAGGGGCTGGGATTTAGCTCAGTTGATAGAGCTACACTCTGCAGTCTCTGAGGTCCCAGGTTCGATTTCCAGCACCACACAAAAATGGGAGAAGGCAGTGGCAATCCACTCCCGAGACAATCCTGAAACAATCAGGCATTGAACACCCTATGAGGGTTGCCAGGTCCGTTTCCACTCATGATGGGTAGACTGAGTCCCCACATGAGGAAGGGTACCTTTAAAAGGAATCAGAGGGAAAATCCACCGAGGGGGGAAAAAGTACCTCAAAGCCTTTGACGGGAAAGTCCACCAAAAGTTTCTATACCAACGGCCCTCCAGCAAGTAAAACAATCTGGTAAGTGAGAACATCCATCCCAGCAAGCAATACAATCTGATAAGATAGAACACTCATTTTTCTTACTGTGAACTCAACAGGGTGACACATTTACTATAGTTTAGCTACCCCTAGTTCCCACATAAGTTCAGAGTAGTTTATAATAGTTAAATTGCCTCTAGTTCCCACTAAAAATAGAGTAATCAATAACTTAGACGTAGAGCATAAACATAGTCACAGATACTTAGGTCATCTTAGTTCAAAGTAAACACAATTTGTCTCTAAGTTATCTCTTACTCTGGTCACCGTGTAATAATTTTGTGATAACTAATGAAATGATTATTGATAAAACCTTGTAATCCATCAATGCTGCCAATTCCCTTTGTCCTTTTTCTGACCTTCCATATGGTTTAGTAAATTTTAGTTTCTGTATATAAGGCTGACCTATTTGGGAAATAAATGGAACAGATTTATACTGCCTACAAGCTGCTATGTCTGCTGTTACCCAGGCACCGACTCCTCATCTGCCTTCGGGAGACCCTGCACTTAATCTAGGCTGCAGCTGGACTATGGCAGAGGGTCACTGTGAATGTCATGACTTAACAACTACAACATAATCTTGGTAAGAAAAGGGAATTAGTGAAATGAAAGATCAAAACAATTGGTAACTTACTAGCATATTAGAAACCTAATGTCTGCAAGTTTTTATTCACTGAACTCATTTATTTGCAGTATTATGGTTCCTGTTTTAAAATTTTCCCATGCCACAATAAGTCAGGCAAGGACCCAGAGTGGCAGGACAGTACCCTTCACCCAGAAAAGGGAAGTTTCTCTTCTGCAGTTAGGAAAGCACAGCATGGATTGGCTTGTGAATCCACATCTCTCCTAGGTTTATCAATGTCTGAGCACTAGGAACAAATTCTGAGAGACCATATCAACTCACTTTGCTGCCATCACCTTTCAATTGCCCATATACAAGAGGACAAGGAAGAGTTTTCCAAAATTGTTCCATCCTCAGAAATAATGCACACAGTTATTGTTCCCACAGTTACCCTTCAAAACCCACAAAAATAACAAGACAGCTTGTGTTTTATCCCTACCACAAGTCCCTCAGGCTCCCAAAATGACCTCCTCCATCCACCAAGCTATGTCTCTGGAACACTGATCATCTCATCTGCTTTTGTTCAAGAATAAGTGAGAATGAAGCCTCATGACAGGGAAATATCACAAAGCATTTCGTTCACCAACCTGTTATGTCCAACGGAAATGGGTCAGTCATTGTCTTTGAATGCCTTATCCTTTCTCACAAAACCATCTTATTTACACAGGGTGCCAAAGGCCATACCTTAGGTTCCAATGTCCAGGTCACACTGGAATTCAGATGTCTATGAGGTCAGAACCAAGCCTAGACTTTGCTATTGTAAGGACAAATGCAAATTAGAAATGAGGCTTAATTAAGCCACAGGATTTTTATCCTTTTACTTAAAGTCATTATGTCAGAAAAAATAGCTACTTGTAAGTGCTCTCTCTCTCTCTCTCTCTCTCTCTCTCTCTCTCTCTCCCTCCCTTCCTCCTTCTTTGTGTGTGTGTGTGTATGTGTGTGTGCGCGTGCGTGTGCCAGCCAGGTGACTGAGTCCAGGGCCTCGGGCAGACTTTACCAGTGCTATGCCACAGAAGTGCCTTCCCCAGCCCCTCTTATTTTTTACCTGAGACACGGTCTCTCTAATTTACACAGGCTCTCTCTGGTCTCAAACTTATGATCCCCCTTCCTCTGCCTCCTAGGACACTGGCATTACAGATGTGCACCACCTTTCCCCAGTTTTTCTTTGCCTCTTGAACATTTATATGAAGAATTTAAGTGAAATGGTACTTTTGTCTTTAACTCATGAAGGTCTTTCCAGCACTTGAGATCTAACAGTTTCAAATATAAATTTCACAGGTATTACCCCATCACCTAGTTCCTATAAAGGTTAGGAGCCTAACTTCAGCAAACTGCTGCCTCCATGATGCATAACTACTTCCGGTCATCGATATATGGGCTTACATTTCAACTAAATAAAGTCAGTTGCCAGAGATGGCCTCTCAACTTACCAGGTGAATATTAGGAGAAAATACATGATGATGCTGTCTTCTTGTGTAAAAACTGGTGATTTATAATGTATACTATTGCTTGGATATGTTGGTATTTCTACAAGGTTTGTACGTTGGCCATACCATGGTTCTTCCCAAATATATTCTTATATCCTTGTTTCATTTACTGCTTCCTTGTTAGCTGTTTCTTTGTTTGGTATTTTGCATTTTCATGGGTTCTACATTGATTTGCATGATAACTAGTATTTAAAGAAAATTCTAATTTTTTTTAAATGGCGGGTTACAGAGTAATAAGACTTTTGCTATATCCATTATACAACTATTACATCACTTTTGGTTACATATTGTTAAACTTACCTATTTTACAGAACCATATAAAATGAGAAGAGGTAGAAACAAGTATTTTCATTAATATGTAATAAAAATTGTATTCAGTCATGGGGTGTATGTTCATTGATTGTTTTGTTTAGTTTCCCCTATTTTTTCCCATGGATTCTTATAGTTGCATCACATATTTTGAGATTTTCCCACTTCCCCATTTCTCCTCTATTTTCCCTCCCTTTCTCCCTTCCCCAACCTCCACTACCACCCACTGTTACCTTCTCTTCTTTCTACTGTGCTTATATGCTCTTTTCTTAGATAAGAATTATTTATTTTTATATATGTACATGGGTAGTTTTTTTTTTCTTTAAGGTAGATTTAGCTCCCATATATAAGTGAGAACATATAGTATTTCTCTTTTGGGAGCTGGGTTTGCATAAGGTAATATTTCACAGTTCCATCCATTTTGCTGCAAATGACAATTTCATTCTTTTTATTGCTGAATAACATTCCTTTATGTATATACACCAAAATTTTTCAATCCACTCTATTGATGGACATCTTGGTTATTCCATACCATTGCAATTGTGAAAAGTGTTAAATTAAATATGGAAGTGCAGGTGTCCCTGTGGTAGATGACTTACCTTGCTTTGGATATATTCTGAGGAGTGTTATAATTAGGACATATGGCAGTTCTATCTTTAGTTTTCTAACATATGTCTACTCTGATTTTCATACTAGTTGAACTAATTTACAGTCCCACCACTAGTGTAAAAGTGTTCCTTTTTCTCCACATCATCACCAATATTATTTTGTTAATCTTGGCCATTCTTGCTGGAGTAAGATAGAATCTCAGTGTTGTTTTGATTTACATTTTCCTCCTAGCTAGGGATATAGAGCATTTTTTCATGTGTTTATTGGCCATTCATACTCCCATCATTTGAGAATGGTCCAATTCCATTACTTGTTTATTTCTTGGCTTATTTGTTGTCTTGGTATTTGATTTCTTATGTTCTATGTATATTCTAGAGATTAGTCATCTTTCAGATGTGTAGGATGCAAAGATTATCTTCCCACTGTGTAAACTCTCTCTTTACATTGTTGTTTCCTATGTTGTTCAGATTTTTAGCTTTAAGTAATCCCATTTATTGATTCTTTGTGCAGCTTCTTGGGTAACTGGCAACTTGTAGAGTACTGGTCTATGCCTGTGTGTTAGAGTATATTCCCTATCATTTCTTGTAGTAGTTTTAAGGTTTCTGATATTATGTTGAGGTCTTTTACCCATTTCTAGTTGACTCTCGCCTGCAGCTGTAGCCCTGTGGCATCTGATCCCGTCAGATCTCGGAAGCTAAGCAGGGTTGGGCCTGGTTAGTACTTGGATGGGAGACCACCTGGGAACACCAGAAGCTGTAGGCTTGGGAGAAGGACCTGGCAACCCCCTCCCAAAAATCAATCTGCCAGTGAAAACCCTATGAACAGCAGAGAAGCACTGACAATAGTGTTTCCCCTGTTGTACAGAGGGTTGCTATGAGTCGGATACTGACTCGACAGCACCTAACAACAACAACAAGTTGACTCTCATACACATTGAGGGATATGGGTCTATTTGTAGTCTTCTGCCCATAGATATCCAGTTTTCCTAGCACCAGTTGTTGAATAGACTATCTTTTCTCCATTGAAGGCTCTTAACCCTGTTGTCATTAGAAGGCTGTAGTGCATGGAATTAGAGAGAGAGATTCATTACCAATCCTTTCACCTGTTAGACAAGTGCTCTAGGACTGAGGTGCACCCTAGCATATTTCTATTATATTTTATTTGATACAAGATCTTCCTAAGTTGTGTAGGATGCCTCTACCTTGAGCATAAAATCTTTCTGCTTCAGCCTCCCTAATACATATTAATTTCTGAATATTGTTTTGTGCAAAGAGAAGTCAATTGCAATATCTAATAGTAGTCTACTTTCACTTTAAGTTTTCTGTCACTGAAAATTGTTTTTTTTGCCCCTTTGAATCAATAGTCGGGGGAGTCAGTTAAATCTCTGGTCATGATGTTTGTTTAGCTATGTGATTTTGTCATTAGTCCAGCAGCTAGTTGAGCATACATGCTATTCTTTTGTAACTGGAGGATGTATATATGATTTCTATTTTAGATTTGCTGGTGGAGTGACAAAAGGACCATTTTCCAGGCATCTGACAAATCTCAGAGAATATATTTAACAGAAGGCCTTCAAAAGAAGCACAGTGGCTCTGTATTTGAACCAGTTATGACCACTCTCCCCCAATCCTTTCCTCCTATTAGTAAAGGAACTACTTTTCAAACATTGCTCAGAGAAAAGTACAAGAACAATCCTCAAGAGGCAGCATGAATCACAGGACCCAGCTTTCAGGCCAGCCTGCTGGGTCCACACTAGACTTCCAGCTTTGCTTGAGCCATTACAGCCCCTGCTTATGCCAGGTGGTTCATCAGGAGCAAGAGTCAGCAATAAGCCTGATAGGGAGCTGAGAGACCTGGGAGGATGATCGCTATCCTCAGAATGGAACATGCAGGGTTTTGAGCATAGTTTTCTGTGAGTATCAGCTGCTACCTCCTCTCTGGCCTCCTTATCCACTACACTAACACACCCTTTATCAGTAAATTTTGAAAGTGTCTCATCTCAAGCCCAACCATCTCCTTCCCCCCATCGTCCTGATCAAGCTGCCACCACCTTATGGTGGGAGTCTCTGGCAGCTTCTGCCTTGATAACCTTATTTTTACACAGAGGGCAGAGTGATGGGTATTTCTGAAGTCTCAGGTGACCCATAGGGAAAATCAATGTCCTTCCCATAGCACAAGCCCCGTAGGACCAGGGCCACTTCCTCTCAGGCCCCTCTTTCCTCCTTTTTCCCTCTCCTCTCCCACACTGCAGTCACACTGACCACATCTGCAATCCTTAAGTGAGTTGAACTGCAGTTTTCTACAGGACCAACCTTTCAGGCAGAATGGCCCCAGTCTGTCACCTGGTGGACTGATGTGGCTCTCAGGTCTGAGTTTCTAGGACACTTCTCTCAGGCACCTCCCCTGACGTCTCTGCCCCCAAATACCTCCATTCTTACCTTTGTACTCTCACTGACTGCCTTTCCCATTGGGAGGCCTGATCAGGGTGAGCATAATCATAATGTAACTAGGCTGATATAATGGAACATAGATTGGCTCATGGGCACAATATTACTATGATGTGATCACATGTAATTGATGTGATTGGCCAATGGGCTTGGCAATTAGCCACTACAGCTAAAAGCCTTAAGATGCCCCTCCACCAGAATTGGATGTGGGGAGAATACCTGTTAATACAAAATGGCCTAGGCAAGGACACACTTCTGAGCAGCTTGGTCTCACATGCAATAAATGGAACCTCTCTGAAGCCAGCTGTGTCAGCAGTCTCTGTGCCTGCAGATAGTGTCCTGTGGGAAGTGGGTCTATCTGCTGGGTGAGGAATGGCAGCTTAGCCTTTGATCTGAAAGCTAGAAGGGAGCAACCTGGCCTCAGTGTGTGCAGTTTGGGACAATCCTGCCTCCATCTCCTTTGCTGCTCTTTACATCAGCTTTTCTTCATTCCACTCTGGCATAGACTAGGAGCTCAGGCTCTCCATTCCCTCAGCTCTACTTTGTAACTCAGTTCCAAGACAGAAATCTCTGTGGTTGGATATCTGATCCCTTCCTCTTGCCCAATGCTGATCCTGACAGGGTCATGTAAAACTAAGGACTCTTGGTGTCAGCCTCAGCTCTCAGCCACCTAACCCTGACAGAGATGCTGCAGATATCCATCCTTATTACTTCTCATCAAGGGAAGGGGTCTGAGATTCAGCCTGAATCCCTAAGGAGCCTGTGTTCACCCTGTCTCAGTCCTGGGTGTTTGTATTATGATGCAAATAAGCACCTTTTCTAAGACCCAAATCAATGTTCAGGCAAGACTTTATTTTCTTGACTTGAGGATCTATTGAGATAAAATTCTATTTTCCATATTATTTTATCAACTCAATAATTGTATACATTTATGGTGTATGCTGTGATCAATTCTGTATACATCTAATGATCAAATCAGTATAATAAGCATTTTTCTTCTCAAACATTTATCATGTTTTTGTATTGGGGAGCTGTAGACGCCTCTCTTGTAGTTCTTTTTTTTTTTTTTTTTTTTTTTTTTTTTTTTTTTTTTTTTTTTTTTTTTTTTTTTTTTTTTTTTTTTTTTTTTTTTGTTGTTGTTGTTTTTTCAGTACTGGGGCTTGAACCCTGGGTCTGAAATTTGCGTGCTTTGCAAGTGGTGCACCACTGAGCTGTACCCCCAGCCCTTTTTATTTTTTTTAACTTTTTGAGACAGGGTCTTGGTAAATTACACAGACTGCCTCTAGTTTCGAACTTGTGATCCTCCTGCCTCTGGTTCCCAAGCCACTGGGATTACAAGCCTGTGCCACCACACCAAGCTTTAGTTCACTCTTAAGTATATGATAAATTCTTGTGACCTACATTCACCGTATTATGCTACTGAAAACTAGGACTTATTCCTCTTGTCTAGCTATATTTTGTTCTGCATTATCCATTGTCTTTCTACCCTTCTTAGCCCTAGTGATGCCTATTTTACTCCTACTCAACTATATTTAGCTTGTACATGTGAGTACATGCAATATTTGTCTTTCTGTGCCTGGTTTATCAGTAAGTTTTACATTTTAATTCCCTTTTCTAGGGTAAGGAAATTATCCTTGGTGGAAGGAATAGCATCATGCAAAGTGTGGACCCTTTGGAGATACCTGGTTTACTAGATTCCACTTCATTGAGGCCATCAAGCAGAGTCAGTAAGGTCATTTATACTGTGGGACCATTGTTAACAGACCATGGGTCTGGATCTGAGTCCCACTTGCTGTGGGAACTGATCTCTTTTGAGAGGTAGTGACAGTAAAAATTAATCTGGTATTGCTGTACAGGAATGATGTGACTGGTTGCCAAGTAGTTAAGCATGGCAGACATTGTAAGTATTTATGTTGTGCTCTGCTTAAAACTTTCCCATTATCTTCCAATTCACTCCGTGCTACTGACATGCCATTTCTTTTCAGATCTGTGAACACACGTATTGTTTAGATACACATATTTACCATGTATACGTGCATATATAAATGGTTTATGTACTTATCTGGGTACTTATTAAATGTGAGATCATCGTGATGTCTAACTATAATCAAGAACTTGAATACAGAAAAACCACGTTGGTTTATACAAATATATTTATTACAATGTGTTAATACAATTATATAGGTTGAGCAAATTTTCATGTGCATATTTTCCCATCTGTATATCTTCTGTGGTTAGGGACATATCCAGATATTTTGCTTGCTTTATAATTGTATTGTTTTCTAAGTGTTGAATGTTAAGCATTCTGGTGTATTTTGAATATGAGCCCATTATCATCTATGCTATTTGCAAACAGTCTCTCTCAGTGTATCATGGTTAATGGTATATGCACAGATGATAAATCCCTAATTTTGATAAATTCTCATATCAATTTGTTCTCATGGTGTAGAGTCTAAAACCTCATTATCAAATGCAAGGTTGCCTAGATTTCCCCTTATGCTATATTTAAAACTTCTACAGTATAGATGTTTAAATCTGTGCTTAATTTTGATTTACCTTTTTATAGAAAGTATCAGGTCAATGCTCAAATTCATTTTTTTAAAGTTATTGCTGTTGTTGTTAGGTGCCATCAAGCCCACTCTGCCTCATAGTGACCCTATGTACAACATGATGGAACCCTTCTGAACACTATGCCATGCACACAATCATTATTTTTAAACCCAGTGTTACACTGTTTCAATCCATCTACTTGAGGGCCTTCCTTTTTTTCATTGACTTGCTGCTCTCTCAAATATGATATTGTCCCCAGGGGTTGATCTCTTCTGACAACATGTCCAAAATACATAAGATGCAATCTAGCTATCCTCGCTTCCAAGGAGCACTCTGGTTGCACTTCTAAGGTGAATATGTTGGTTTTTTGGACAGTCTGTTATATTGAATATTCATCTCCAGCACCATAATTGAAAAGCATCAATTCTTTTCTTGTCTACCTTATTCAACATCCAGCTCTCACAACCACTGAAAATACTATGGCCTAAGTTAGGGGCACCTTCATCTTCAAAGTGACATTGTTACTTTTTATAACTTCAAAGAGATCTTTTCAACAGTTCTTCCCAATGCAATTCATCTGTTGATTTCTTAACTGTTGCTTAGGTGGGTGTTGATTGTAGAACCAAGTAAAGCAAAATCTTGGACAGCCTCAACCTTTTCATGATCTGGTCATGGTATATGAATACTTTCTCATGTTGTTGGATTCAGTTTGCTAATATTTTGTTGAGGACTTTTTTATCTATAGTCTTGAGAAACATTGTTGTATAGTTTTTGTGTTCTGTAATATCTTCCTTGATTTTGGTGTGAGGGTGATGTTATCTCAGAATAGTTATAAGTCTTTCCTCTGCTTCTATTTTCTTGCAAGTTTGAAAAGAATTGGTATACTTTCTTCTTTAAACATTTAGCAGAATTTACCAGAGAATACATCTGGGTTTGGTACTTTCTCTTTTTCTAAATTTTAGTACAATGTTAACTATTGATTCAATTTTTAAAATATATTTGAGCCCATGAAATTCTCATTCTCTCTTCTGAGAATTTTTGTACCTTTTTTTTCGGTATGGTGGGTTGAACCCAGGCCCTCATACTTGCATGCTTTGCCAGTGCTATACCACTGAGCTGCACCCTCAGCCCATTTTTTATTTTTTGAGACACAGTCTTGCTAAATTACACAGGCTGCCTCTGTTCTCAAATTTGTGATACTCCTGCCCTTGCCTCTTGAGTCATTGAAATTACAGGCATGTGCCACCATGCCCAGCTCAATTGTTGTACTTTTGGTCTTTGAATAAATTTATCATAATCATCTAAATTATCAAATTGATGGCATTAGAGTCTGCATTGTGCTCCCTTGTTACCCTTGTCCTTTTAATTTTATTACGAGTGATAAATCCATTTTCATTTCTGGTTAGAGAAAGAAAATTTCATGTAGTTGACCTTTTGATAAAACCAGACTTTGTTTTCATTGCTTTCTCTATAGATATACTATTTTCAATTACTTTGATCTCTGTACAAGTGTATTATTATTTTCATCTTCCCTTACTTGTAATTTGATTTTTCTCTTTCTTTTCTGATTATTGATACTGGAAGTTTAGATTATTGATTTTAGATCTTTCTTCTTTTCCAATATATTCATTCCCAGTGCAATAAATATCTTCATAGGAACAGATTTTCCTGTGTACTATAAATTTGGTAAATTAGTTTTCCATTTCTTTCCTTCCTTTTCTCCTTCCTTCTTTCCTCCCTTTTTCCTTTCCTTTCCTTCCTTTCTTGCTTCCTTGATTTCTCCTTTTCTTTCTGCCTGATTTTCTTCTCTTTCATTTCCTTTTCATTCTTTCATTTTGTTTTGTTTGTCTCTCATTTTCTTTACTTCCTCTTTTTTTCAGTGCTTGGGATTGAATCCAGGGTCTCTGAGCACTGTGCTGCAGTTTCTGAGGTTCCGAGTTCAATTCCCAGCACTGCAAAAATGGGAGAAGGACCTGGCAATCCACTCCCAAGGCAATCCTGAAACAGTCAGCCATTGAAAACCCTATGAGGGTCGCTATGAGTCAGATACTGACTCGACGGCACCTAACAACAACAACACATGCTAGAGAAGTGCTTTACCAGTGACCTACCACCATTCTTTTTAAATTTTGTTTTGAGATTGGGTCTTGCTAGGTCACACAAGGTGCCGTCAAGTCAGTATCCAACTCATAGAGACCCTCATAGGGTTTTCAATGGCTGAGTGCTTCGGGATTACCTTGGGAGTGGATTGCCAGGCCCTGCTCCCATTTTTGTGGTGTTGGGAATTGAACTCGGGGCCTCAGAGACTGCAGCACAGCGCTCTACCCAGGACCTGGCAATCCACTCCCAAGGCAATCCCGAAACAGTCAGCCATTGAAAACCCTATCAGGGTCGCTATGAGTCGGATACCGACTCTAGGGCACCTAACAACAACAACAATATCACACAAACTAGGCTAAGCGTTGTGACCCTCCTGCTGTAGAACAGCTGAGATTGCTGTTGTGCATCTCCACTCTCAGCTTTCATTTTCTTTGAGTTCAAAAGACTTTTAAATGTCTTGTGATTTCTTCTTTACCCATGTTTATATGAAGTGTAGGGAAAAATTGGGAGGAAATTGGCAAAAACTTCCAAACTGGGAAAATGGCGTTTGAATATCTGGTTTGTAAGTTAGAAATCTAGTGAAAATGAAATTAACTTGGTTGCACATTTGTACAAAACCCTTCCTGATTGGACAATTGGACTGAAAGCTGATTGGCTCAGGCCATTCCCGTGGGCAAACTACATAAAGAGCTGCGCTGCGGCAGCTGGACCTTTTTGGTATGGCCTTTTTGGCACCCTTTCTGCGCCTTCTCGACTGTTCCTGCCCGGACCACCGATGAGGAAGCAACTCTCCCGCTGCTCTCCCCCGGAACTTTGATGAGGAAAAAACGCTCTCCCATCACAATCATCAACAAGGAAAAGAACCTGCTCTCCATCTGATCACCAAGGAAGCGGCAGCTGTTTTCTCGTGGCCGCCGAGACGACCAACACAGGTGTTTGCCCCTGGAAGGCAAAAGCGCCTGAGCCTTTTCCTTTCTCCCATCTCCACCGGGATCCCGAGGGCTGCAGGAGTCTGCACCCCTCACCTGAGGGTCCCGAGTGAATTGTGTTTAGTATCTGTGTGCGCGGCAGCGCAGCCCGTCCAAACCTCCAGGCCGGATCGGGAGGCATGCGCCCCACATAGATTTGGTGCCCGAACGTGGGGCCCAACATAGTTGGTGCCCAAACAGGGACCCAACATGAAGTACATTTTTTAACCTTGAACTGTTTCTGAATTTTCCCACTCTCTGTTGTTGGTTTCTAGTTTAATTCCATTGAAGTTCATGAATGTGTACTGTGTGGTTTTTGTTATACATATATGCTGGATTATATTTCCTCCACATACTTTAGCCCCTATAGTATTTTACAGCAGGTGTCATACAGTAATAAATGTAGGAATACAGCTGTCTTCTCTTAAGTCAGACATTAAAGACATTGGTAAAAAATGTAAAACAATATCTCAGCTGATTTGCTTTCTGCCTAGAAAGATGTAACTATTATCAACATGCCATTTAATTGACCTACCATGTTTAAGTCAATTAATACACAGGCACTGACTTACAATGTTTAAACTCATGTATTTTCAACTAAATGATGATGTGAGGCAATACTAATTCAGTAGAGAGTATACTGTACATTTTGCTCTTTTCTCAGGCTATCAATATGTGGTACAGTACCCTGACACAGTCTAGTGATGCTTAGCAATGGGGATCAGCCACCACTCCTAGCCAGCCAAATAGTCAAGAGGGTAAATGACTTACACTCTACTCTATACCTTGTTGCTAAATATTAAACTTCAATATGTTAGATGTGGAAAATGCATTTTGGATTTGCCATGTTTTCACCTTACGTGTTTATATGAACATTATGTTATCTTAATTTGAAGAGCATCTGTATAAATATTTTTAATTTCTCTGTGTTAATATCTTTATAGTATGTTTTGATACATACCACTCTATCAAAAACTCTATGATTTGGAAGTTTTAAGTGTGGGAATTTTCCTGATGCCTAAAAGCTGGAAAACTGCCACTATTTTGGTCACAATATGTATCTTTTACCTATCCCAATACATTACTTTAACATTATTTGTAGCAAGTAAAACCTTCACACTATGCTACTTTTTGCTCTGGTCCTATATTGTAATTGCAGAAATGTTAATGAGTCTTCCAGTGTATTATTAGTCTTTTTGATTTTAACACCCTTTAACTTTTAGAGATAAGAAAAGAGAAAACTGTAATTTTTAGAAATTTCTCACACAATTTACCATTTTTAAGCCTCCCTTACTTTCTCTTTGTTCATGTCTTAACTTATCATTTTTGTACGTACTAAAGAAAATTCTGTTATATACTTTAATGTATTTATTATTTCTGTTTGTTGGTGCTTAACTCCCTCAGCTTTCATACATCTAAAATGTCATTGTCACACTCTCATATTCAGAAAATATTTTCACTGAAAATAGAAATTCATATAGTTTTTAGAATTGTTTTTAAAATAATTTATTTGAAAAATGACCATATTATAGCAAGTGTTCATAACAATACTTAAAGAATAAAAAGATAACCCATATTAATAAGTTTGCTACAAAATCAACAAACTTACTCCAGGTTTTGGAGCTATCATATAGTTTTAGAGCTTCCACAATATCAAAGAGGATTATCTAAGAAGAAAATGTTCTGACCAACATCCACTGTAGAGCTCAGCTAACAGCTCTTAAAGATCACAAAAAGGTCTTCCCATATTTATAGCTGATTTAAACCCTTAAAATGAGGTACTGGTAGCTACTTAATAGCAGTTTGGTGTACATGGGTGCAGGTTGTTCGTTACAAACTTGAGGGTTATTGACAGCCACCATATAAACATCTCATAAAGTCCTTAAATTCTGCTCTACTTATTTGGGCCAGAGAAGTTCTTAATTTAAAGAGGAAGAAGAAGAAAAAGAACTCCAAAGAAAGTGTTATCTATAGAGATGATCAGGATATTTATGATTTATTCATTTTTGTTTCTTTTAAAAGTACATTTTCCAGAGGCAGAACATGAGGCCGAGAGTGTAGGAGATGCTGTTCTCTTTGAGCGACAATATAGACCCCACCAGAGCCACTGCAGTAGGGATGACTGGAGGGATCTGATGGACCAAGTGAAGCTACCACGCAGGTTGAGGAATAGCATGAAATGGGAGAGCTGATGGAGAAATGGATGGATGTGGAGCTGACAGGTGAAGAAAGCAAACACCTATCTGTTGTCTATCAAAATGTGACTGGACCTAGAAGAACTTCCTGGAGAATAATCAACTGTATTGAACAGAAAGAAGAAAACAAGGGGGGAGAGAAGACAAACAATGTGATTTGGGAATATCGGCAAATGATTGAGACTGAGTTAAAGTTATCTGTTATGACATTCTGGATGTCCTGGACAAACACCTCATTCCAGCAGCTAACACTGGCTACTCCAGGGCTTTCTACTATAAAGTGAAAGGGGACTATCTCAGGTATCTTGCTTCATTTGACACGGTAAATTACAGGAAGGAGGTTGCAGAGAATAGCGTATTTGCTTGTAAATCTCTTAGTAATATTGTGGGATTGAGGCTTAGCTCAAATGGTAGAGCACTGCTCTGAACTCTCTGAAGACCTGGGTTCAATCCCCAGCACTGCAAATGGCAAAAGGATGTGGCAGTCCACTCCCAAACTAATCCTGAAATAATCAACCACTAAAAACTCTGTGAGGGTTGCTATGAGTTGCACATGACTTGACAGCACCTAACAACAACAGTGATATTGCAATGACAGAACTTCCACCAATGCATCCCATTTACTTACATCTTGCTATCATTTTTTCTGTGTTCTACTATGAAATTTTTAAATCCCCTATCCATGCCTGCAGGTTGGCAAAAGTAGCTTTTGATGCAATCGCACAACTGCATACACTGGATAAAGAAAACTGTTAGGGCTCCATGCCTATCATACACTAGTTATGTTATAATCTGACTCTGTCATCTTGAGCATGATGGTGATGGTGAAGAGTTGAATCAGGAACTATTGGAGAATGTGGAAGATGAAACCCAGAGTGACATACAGGGAAGCAAGAAAAACCAGATTTGACCACACCACTCCTCACCATTCCACCTCTTAGAAATTTCTCCTGATCACCAAGAGCTACCAAATTTACCTTTTCCATTTTGAATCAGAATTTAGGTTCCTGCCTTGTGATTTTTGTTGTTTCTTTTTATTGTTGTTTATCAGCTATTAGCCTCTTCTCTACAATCTCCTTCCAGTAATTTCCTGTAGCTATTATGGCTGTTTTGACATTATCATCAAAAGAATCCCATAGTAAGGTAAGTTTGGAGTCTCCATAGCAAACATTTCTCTGGTTTTTGTGACCCACATCAATAAGGGCAGTAATCACTTGGCCCATGCTACTCAATGAATGGTTTGGATTACCTACTTCCTTCAACCTCACCTCTTCTTCATGGGTACCTTTATGCCTCTCAGATCCTGCTAAATCCACCAGGTCAAGTAGAGAGTTCCATGTATTCATAGTCTCATTGCTCTTCTTTGACTCTGTTGAGATTGTAAAGACTGCTTGAGACATACAGGGTTCTCTGTGCATTGTTTTCAGTGCCACAAGTCTGTTCCTGCATACTCCAAACAACACCTGATAGACTTTGGCCCCTGAGGTTGCCATCTCCTCCACTATACTGACAACAAAGTGTCCCTTCTTGATATGTTCTTTCCAAGGACAGTCCAGCCACTGCAGAATCCAGTAGGTCATAGATCTCATTGTAAACTTCAATAAAGGAAGTATTACAGGGGAACCCTTCCAGCTTCAACCTTCCATTTTTCATGATCAGTTAAGGAAAATAAATATTTGGAATTTTGAGGAATTATGCCTTTTAGTTTGTGAGAAAAATGGTGAGATTCCAATGGTTTTATCAAGAGTAACTGGCTTCCCTGAGCCTCTATGGCCTCATGCAAATGTGGTACCATTTTAATGGCTCGTTCAAGACTCCAAAATGCTCTTAAACACAGGAGAGAATATAGGATTCATGACATGATCAAAAAAGGAGTTCATGGGCTTAGGGTGGAGTGCAGCCAGAGGGTAGTTAAGGACAGCATAGATGAGCAAAAGATCTCTCCAGCAGCTTGTCCAGTCCCTTTCTCCCCAGGCAGATGAGTTCCCACAGAAGCTTTGATGTTATCCCCTTCTTAGTTGGCTCTGGTTAGACTAAGAAGATGTCACATTGCATAACTTAGCTAGAAAGCTTAATGACTCCAAACAGGATAAACATGAAGAGATGCACAGACACATCAGAGTGAATATATTTTATAGTCCCTCAACTTAGCACCCTCAGCCTCAAAGCAAGACCAACACATGATCAAGTGAAACTCTTCTGTGGGTTTTCATTAAATATTGAGTTTTTCTTCTATCAACTTTATAAGTAAAATTTTTTGTTACTTTTAACTTTAAAACTGGGCTGCGTTGTCATTTTATAATCCTGTAATTTACATGAAATGGGCCATCCCATGCATTTTGAAGGTTAGGACTCACATTTATAAGTAAAGAATCCTCTAGATACAACCTGCTGGTTTTGACATACGTGATGGATTAGTTTCAATTAAACTAAATTTTTTCCTTTCTAGATTTCTTTGCCTGGAGCCATACCACTGTGGCATCCAATTTTGTCAGATCTCTGAAGCTACACAGGGTCAGACCAGATTAGTACTTCGATGGGAGACCATCTAGGAAACCAGGTAAGGTAGGCTTGAGAGAAGGACCCGGCAACCCACTCCCAATAAACAATCAGCCATTGAAAATTCTATGAATGTCAGAGAAACACGATAATAGTGTTTCACCTGTTGTACATAGGGTCGCTATGAGTTGGACACTGACTCTATGCCACCTAACAAGAACAACAAATTTCATTAGTTTTTTTTTTTTTTTTTTTTTTTTTTTTTTTTTTTTTTTTTTTTTTTTTTGTGTGTGTGTGTGTGTGTTCCTCCTTCGTCCCAGAGTAGGAAAGGCAAAACCTACAGATCCTGTGCATGGCAGCCCAGGGATAATACAGTGTGCAATGTTTACCTTTGCTTTTCCCACACAAGTTGGAATGCATCGGACTGAAAAAGGCTGAAATCAAAAGGCCTGTTTTCAGAGCTGGGCGAGGTGGCGCACACCTGTAATCCCAGTGGTTTGGGAGGTGGAGGCAGGAGGATCGCAAGTTCGAGACTAGAGGCAATCCGTGTGATTTAGTGAGACCCTGTCTCAAAAAGTAAAAAAAAAAAAAAAAAAAAAAAATGGGCTGAGGGTGTAGCTCAGTGGTCCAGCACTTGCAGAGCATGCAAGCATGAGGCCCTGGGTTCAACCCCCAATACTGCAAAAGAAAAAAAAAAAGAACAAAAAAGGGCCTGCTTTCAGATAACACAACCCCACCTATCCCCTCTGGTCTCATTTGAGGCCAGCAGGTCCCTGTATAAGTAAATTAAAACAGTTTCTGAATGAGTTACTTTGCTCGTTTGAGTTATTTAAAAAAATAAATTAGACACCTATGGTGGCAAACATCCATAATCCTAGCATTCTGGAGGATAAGGCAGGAGTATGGCAAATTCAAGTCTACCCTGGGTTTCATTCTAAAATATTAACTGAAAAATTTATTTTGTATGAACTATAGTTGATTGTTCAAAGCATCAGCTTGTAAAGAGTTGAAATTCATTCCTATGAGATGTACATAAGTGTTTTCTTGAGAAATTCTTTGTCTTACTTTTTATATCAGAAATTTTAAATTAATGGTGCCATCACTTGTGAGGAAATTTTATATCAGAACAATGAAAATTGAACTATAATTACTTTAAGTATAAAGCAAAGTAATGATGACAGAAAGTCCTGCCTTTCTAGAAAAAGGATAAGAATATAATCTACCACAATTTTGTAAGAAGAAAGACTTTTCATGTGTATTCATATTTTCTGCATGTATCTTTATTTAAAATAGGCTTCTGCTATTTTGATAATGCAGATCCCATTTTATTAGGGAAAATTTAGAACAAAAATGTTTCATCTTCCCCAATCTTTATGTTTGAATACGAGATTTTTCTGTAAAAACTGATAAATTAAGTATTTAGCATCAACTGGTAAATGTGATCTAATTTCCATGTTATTATATTACAAGGTATATAATGATAAACAAAATTGAAATTTGTTTATTAAGATCATCAGATGCCACTCAACCTTCACTATGAGTTATGAGAGCTCCAAATTGGGGCTGTTGGAAATGGATGCTCAGATTTCTCCTGATATTTCCTACTCTATTTCGTTCTAATTTTTCCTTGGCTGCCCATTTGGCCTTTACTTTCTCTTTTGCAGTGTGGCTTTCTGAGTATGAATGGTTTCAGAAATTTCTTTCACTCACTTTCCTTGTGAATTAGTCACCATATTCAGATTTTCAAGTCTATCTGAGAGCAGCTTGATTGTTTCCACTTTGTAAAATGTATTTTTGTGCTTGATATTTTGGGTGAGCCAGGGGATTTCTCAGTATTGTCACTCCTAACAGCCATCTCTACCATGTGTTTGTCAGCTTCTCATGCTGTGGGGGCTTGCATGTTGCTGTGTTGCTGAAAGCTATGCCACCAGTATTTCAGATACCACCTGGGCCACCCATGGTGGACAGATTTCAGCTGAGCTTCCAAACTAAGACAGAGTAGGGAGAAGGACCCAGAAGCCCACTCCAAAAATAATTAGACATTGAAAGCTGTATGAATAGTAGAGAAGCACTGTCAAATATGGTGCCAGAAAGTGAGCCCCTTTGGCTGGAAGACACTCAAGAAATGACTGGGGAAGTGTTGCCTCCTCAAAGTAGAGTCAACCTTAGTGATGGGAATGGAGTAAAGCCTTTGAGGCCTCCCTTTGATAATGTGTCATGAATAGAAATGAGAAGAAGCTAGTGGCTACAACATTGGGCTTACACATAAAAAGATCCTATGCATGGCAATGTTGGGTAGTGTTTCTTTTTGTTGTACTTATGGTCACTATGAGTCAGATCTGACTTGATGACCCCTAACAAAAAGAAGAGCCATATTCCAAGACACTCTCTGAGATTATCCTGTTGGTGGAAATGTGTTGTGTCCTGTCCCCTGCTCTCCTAAATGGTGCTGTGGTGGTTGAAATGGTGTCTTGCTAACTTGCACAATCACCCTCTGTCCTTGAACTCAACCTTCTTTGGTTCCACATCCTGAGTATATAAGATCACATGTGTATGCCATGACGACCCGCCTTATCTCATTATCTGAAAATATTATCTTTAAATGCTATATATATATATATATATATATATATATATATATATATGCACACACATATATATACTAATATCCATTTTAAACCTTAACAAGGTATATTTTGTAACTTACAAAAAATAGGTGCATAGGAAATTGGTGTGTGCCATTTATAGGTACACAACAGACATAAAACCAATTACCACTATATAGTTAACAAAGTCTGTGGCCCACAGAACTCATAGACAAATGGATAATCAGATTAAGAATGTCAGAGAGCATATCACAGTAACAACCCTCTATTGCTGAAAGAATAACTGGAGAAAATTGTGTCACCTTGCTGGATTTATACTTTCGGAAAAACTAACTTTTTCTAATTCTTATTATGAAGTTTCTATTTTAGAACCATAGTTCTTTCTATTTTAAGAACCATAGTTTTACACTGCATTCCTAAATGGGATGATACATTTATGATATCTAAACATTTAACTTCTGCTTTTTGGTCTTGCTGTTAGGTGCCATCGAGTCAGGTCCAACTCAATGATCCTAAGTACAACACTTCCCAACACTGTGCCAGTATCTGGCACTATTGTTAGTGCTTCCCTGGTATTAATAGAGTTTTCAAAGGCAGACTGTTTCAGAGGTGAATTGCCAAGTTCTTCTCCCTAGCCTGCAGCACCTGGTATTCCCAGGCAGTCACCCATTCAAGGACTAAGCAGGCTGACCCTGCTTAGCTTCCAAGATATAGCAGGATTGGATGCCAGGATGTTAAGGCTACAGACTCAGCTTCCCCTTAATAACAATTATAATTTGAATCTACAATGTTCCTCAAAAGTTATGTGTTTGAATGTGTATTCCCCGACTGGTGGTTTGCGGAGGTTATGGAACTTTGAGAGGTGGGACAATAGCTTTGTGGAAGTGGATCTCCATAGGCAGGATGTTGGAGTTTACCTTGGACCCATGTTTCTGGTAAATCTCCTGGTCAATGATAATGTGAGTTCATCTTCTGCTTTCCCAAACAACATATGGCTTCTTTGCCTCTATGGATGGAAATCCTCTGTGAGCCCCCAGTAAATAATTCCTTCCATAAATTTTTTTCCATTGCTTTCTCTGCCACAGTAACAAATAGCCGACTAATAAAAAAAGAAATTGGTACTGGAGAGTGGGGTTGTTTCTATGCAGAAACCTAACCCTGTAGTTCTTAGGTTTTTGGAGCTTGTTTGTGGGAGGTGTTAGAAGAATTTGGAGGTTCTGGCAAGAGAAGCCCTAGAATGCTCTAAGCAGAGTTTGGGGGAGGTCCTGATGGGAGTAAGGAAGACTAGAATGCCACAGCTGATGCAAATGCAAACAGGGCTCATAAGGTTTCAGGTGAAAATGAGGACTCTTTGGACATTGGATTAGAGGATTTGTGTTACATTCTAACAAAGCTTATCTGCAGTCTACCCTTGTTCTAAATATTTGCGTGAGGCTGAATTCAAAAGAAATGGTCTGTATAATTCAGCAGAGGCAATAATATAAGGGTGGCATAACATTGGGACTCTATGTTGATTATTATTGGATGCCTTTATCCAGACTTATGATGAAAACAGCAGAACAGAATGATTTCAAAACTGTAGAGTTTATTTCTTATTTTTAACTTCTTAAGCATTTTCATTTTTTCCCCAGTCATCTTATTTTATTGGTAATTTTAGTGTACAACTAAATGTGTCTCACTATGATGTTTCTATGCATTCATTTCATTGTAGATTGATCAAGTTCACATCCCCTATTATCCTCACATTACTCCCACTAAAATCTTTACAGTTTAAAGAGAAAAAAAGCAACAGCTCTTCTAAGGTTGCTGTAACTGGCCAGTCCAAGCAAGGAGGCAATAATTCTTAAAGTGATAATAGCCAGTAAACAAAAGCCACAAACTTTGTGCTGATACAATAGGAGAAATGCCCTTGGGGTAACTCAGGAATTGGCCAGACCCCACCCATCTAAGCCTCCTCGATAAGAAATGGCAAACCCATTTAAAGAACTTTCATTTAAGAAGATAATGTCTGAAAAGTGAATGCCTCATTGGCACATCTCTAAAAGTGAGCTACCCAGGGAAGAGATTTCTCCACCAGGGCAAACAGTGTACAGCAGCCATGATCCAAAAGGGCTCAGCTTCATGACCACTTCATGAGTTGGCATCAGACTTTGACAACACCCATGTGGTTCTGATTTCTCAGGCAGGCAGAGTGCAAGAGTTAAGGGGATATAGAGGCTTCCACTAAGGTTGCAAATGATATCCTGTGAGTCCAGGCAGTGTGTATCAGGGTTGAGTGCCCTACAGAGAGGGATATCTCCACAGAGGGATGATGTGAATCTTTGAGGGTGAAGCCTAAGCTTCAGTGAAAGCCACAGGATGTTGGACATGCCAACAGCATAAAAAAACTCTGAGAAAAGATACTGGAAATGAGTGGAGCCAGCCCAAGAGGGCCATGAGGGCAGAGTGGCTGAAGTCCATTTGATCCAGATGCCCAGCATAGAGCCACAATATTTGTCCATCAGGTTATTGGTTTTGCTATGAACTGATGTTTGTTTTCTGTGCCCCCATTTTTCCATTTTGGAATGGGAATGTTTACCCTGTGTTATAGTATGTTGGTAGGATGTAACCTGTTCTTTGTTTTGCAGCCTCACAGCTATATTTGCCTCAAGTCTCAATAGAGATTTAGGACTTGGACTGTTGAGCATGGTAAAGACTGCTAAGATTTTGGAGATTCTTGAAGTTGGACTGAATGAATTTTGTATCAGATGGTCATGGACCTTTGAGGATTGGGGAAGAGTGTCATAGTTTGAATCTAAAATGTCCCCAAAGGTCATCTGTTTGAATGTTTGGTCCCAGCTAACAGCACTCTGTGGAGGTTATGGAACTTTTGATAGATGAGATCCTAGATTTGTGTAAGTGAGTCTCTAGAGGCAGAGCTTTGGGGTTTACCCCAGACCCATGGTTCTGGTTAGCTCATTGTCTGAATATGGTCCACCATAATGTGAGGTTGTCTGATACTTGACCCACTGACATAAACCTGCCCTTCTTCTATGGACAGACATTCTCTGTGAGCCCCCAATAAATCATTCTTGCCAGTTTGTTTTGGTGGTTTCTCTGTCACAGTGAGGAATGAATTAATACAGTAACTTACAGAAACACATAAGTACACGTGACCATAATTTAGTCTTACGCTCTGATTTTAACATGATGCATTTTTGAGACTATATATCTGAACCCTCATAGCCTACAGCCATATTACTGTGACATCCAATCCCATCAGATCTTGGAAGCTAAGCAGGGTTGGTCTGGTTAGTACTTGGATGGGAGACCACCCCAGGTGCTGTAGGCTTGAGAGAAGGACCTGGTAACCCACTCCCTGACCCCCAAAACATCAGTCATTCAAAACACCATGAATGGCAGAGAAGCATGACAATAGCATTTCATCTGTTGTACATAGTTTTACTATCAGTTGGACACTGACTTGACAGCACCTAACAACAACAATTGTCTTCATATTGTAGTTTTATAAAGGCTTAAGTAAAGGAATATAGCCTCAAGGTACAAGGAAATAGTCTGCAAGTGGGTTACCACCAAATTCTCTAGGATCAAACTGGCATATGGGTGCTAAAACTCTGGTGTCATATCCTCTCCTACTCAAGGGAAAGTGTGAAAGTATGGACTCCCGTGGAGATTGACCTTCAGGCTAGAGGTGGCTGCCTTTTATCCAGTTAAAACCTTAGATAAGAATATTTATAATCTACTTAAAATGTGGCTGTATTTATGTTGACTTTTCTGGCTGCTCTGCCTACAGTGGAGTGAAAAGTCTGGTGTGTCATCCTGGTAATATTTGAACACCAAACTCCACTGATGAAGTTCATGTTTTTATGCCAGTGCTTTCTTAAAATATGTGAGATCTGTACTTATCTTGGCAGATTCAGAGAAAAAACTTTAAATTCCATGTTTCCTATAGGGACTGTCCCCTTTGGGGACTGATAAGAGTCTACTGTTTATCTTTCCATTTCTCTTTGCTCTTGTAGGCTGGGACAGAGCTGGATAAACTTAAAAACTTCATTCTATCAAGTCACATATATGACCAAGTACCTAATGATAAAAATAATAACTGATGTTTCGTTGCTATATCAGGTGCTCTTCCATGTTTAGTACTTTCATACATATAACACCTCTAGGAAAATATATAATTATCTGTGTTTTATAGATGATATAACTGTGGATGGGATATGTTAATTGACAGATTATAAATCTAAGTTCAAAACATCTGACTTCAAAACCTACTTAGAAACATTTTTTACCATGGCTATTTATTAGGCAATTAACCAGAGAAAAGGTGGCACTGAAATGACGCACATGTGTATATGATTATCCCATTGTGAGTCTGTGCTTGGGAGGATCTTATTTCCATATTTTGCAATTCTACTCTCCCACAATCAAGCAAAAAAGTAATTTTTTTATGATATACTGGCTCTTAATTATGCAAAGGTAATGAAGACACTGTACCTGATTTTGTACTAAAAAGTGAAGCAAAATAAAAAATTACCTTCCATTTAATGTGGGGATTTTACTGCAGAGGTTCCATGGTAATCCAGTGATGTGATACGTAATGCTGGCCATCTAGAAAGTGGTGGGACAAGGAGAAAATCATAAGGCACAAAGGAGGAAGTGGGGAGGATTTGAGTATTGAGGGCAGATGATGTCTCAGTACGGCTTCACATATTTTGATGATGTTGGTAGTGTTGGTTGTGTTTGATGTAGGTGGTAATATTTGTCATAAAGAATTTTTCTTGTTTTTCTCCTCACGTATATACTGTGTGTTTTTTCCCTCACAAAGACAAGTAAAAACAGTGAACTTTCCAGTTTTATCAACATGAGAACCACATTATTCTCTGATGTCAGCCTTGTGATCATAGCCAACACTGTCCTGCTCCTCTTTCATGTCCTCATGTTCCTTCTCCAGCACAAACCGAAGCTCACTGCCCTAATACACCACGAGGTTCATGACCACAGATACTTTGGGATATACCCTCACAAGTATATCTAGTTACTTGTTTATACAAGTTGATGAAGGGCCTCTCTGTGCCAGCTCCTTTCTGTGTGTTCTCCAGGCCATGACCCTCAGTTCTATATGGTCTTGTAGGGTGAAGTTTAAATATAAATCCCCACATTATAGTCTTAGTTTCTTTATGTTTTATATGTCTCCAATATTCTCATGGGTGGTCTTTTCTTAATCTCCACTGTTGTCACTTCATTCTTGTTTTTGTCACTGAATCCTGCTCTCTTTGAACCATTAGTTACTTGCTCAAGTGTGTATTCAACAAGGTTAACAAACAACAAAGAACAAACAACAAAGAAAAGCTAAGGAACTATTGTAAATTGGATGAAAGAAAGGATTTCTGACAACTGAAGTTTAGGATCTTAGATTAGACCCTCAACCAAGAAAATGACATTAAAAAAAAAATTTGAGAGCTGAAGGCCATAGAAGACATCTGTAATCCCAGTGACTTGGGAGACTAAGGCAGGAAGATTGCAAGTTTGAGGCTAAAGTCAGCCTGTGCAACTTACAAGACCCTATTTTAGAATGAAAAAGAGGTTGAGGGTGCAGCTCAGTGGTAGAGACTGACCTACCATGCATGAAGCTCTGGGTTCAATCCCCTACTTGTGCAAAAAAAAAAAAATCTCTTTAGAAATTTAACTAAGTCTATAGATCAATGCTAGCTTACAGTCTAAGAGAGCTTAGGGAGTAAGTAGTCTTTGAAAACCCTATGAATAACAGAGAACATTATCAGATATAGTGCCAGAAAATGAGCTAACTCCGCACCTGGATTGGAAGGCACTCAGATGACTACTGGGGAAGAGTTACCTCCTCAAAGTAGAATCTACATTAATGACAGGAAAGGAGTAAAGCCACAAGGACTTCCATTTGTTGATGTGGCACAATTCAAATTGAGAAAGAACAACTGTAAACATCCGAAAATGGAGTGCATAAAAATCAACATTCTTAGCATCAGTAAGCTAAAATGGACTGGCATGGGCTATTTGAATCAGATAGTCATATGGTCTACTATGCTGTGAATGACAAAGAGAAATGGATCTGCATTCATCATTAAGAAAGACATCTCAATATCTCCCCTGAAGTACAATGCTGTCAGGGATAGAATAATATCTATATACATACAAGGAAGTCTAGTTAAAATGACTTATTCAAATTTATGCACCCACCACTAATGAAGATAGAGAAGATTTTTACCAGCTTCTATAATCAGAAATAGATAGAGCCTGCAATTAGGATGTACTATAATTGCTGGTGACTTGAATGCAAAAGTTGGAAACAAGGCTCACAGTTGGAAAATGTGGCCTTGGTGACAGAAACAATGCTGGAGATTGCATGACAGAATTTTGTCAGACCAATGACATTTTCATCCAAATACATTTTTCACCAACATAAATGGTTACTATACACCAGATGGAATTCACCAGATGGAACATACAGAAATAAAACTGATTACATTTGTGGAAGTAAACAATGGAAAAGCTCAGTTGTCAAATATCAGAACAAGACCTGGTGCTGATTGTAGACTAGCCCAGAAACTAGTCACATTCAGTTTCAAAGTAAAACTGAAAACAATTGGAACAAGTATATGAGATCCCAGGTATGACTTTAATTATATCCCACCTGAGTTCAGAGACCACATCAACAACAGGTTTATTACATTAGATGCTAATTATAGAAGAGTAGAGGCATGACATCAAAAACATGATTTATGAGGAAAGCAAAAGATTATTTAAAATACAGGGAAAAAATGAAAGGCCAAATTCCATGTAAAAAGAGACTCTGAAACTTGCCCTTGAACACTGAGCACTAAAGTAAAAGGAAGATAAGATGATCTATTTGTGGTTGTCTTACCTCTCCCATAAGTGATGTTTCATTGAGGATTCTCTGCAGTGCTGGCTTGGTGGCTGTGGATCATTTAAACAAGTCAACATCATGGAATGTGTTTAACTCACCATCTATTTTAAAAGATATCTTTGTTAGTTAATGTAATCTTGGTTGGCAGTTACTCTTTTCAGTACTTGAGATAAGACCATGCTTTCCTTGCCACTAAAGCTGTTGTTGAAAACTCAGCTGTTATTCTGATGGGTTTGTCTTTGTAAGTGACTTGATGTTTCTCTTTTAGATGTTAGAATAGCATTTGCTCTCTAGAGTTAGCCTTCCAATTATAATGTGTTGTGGAGAGGATCAGTTCTGATCTACTCTACTTTGAGATCTGTATGTGTCAGGTGTATAAGCATCTAATTCTTCTCTTAGTTTGGAGAATTTTTATCTAATATTTCTTTGACTAGATTTCCTAATCCTCTCATGTTTTTACCTCCTTTGGGAATCCCTTGAATTCATAATTTGTTTTTCTTGATTTTATAGAAGACCTCTTAAAAATCTCGATCATATTGGTTCATCATTCTTTCTTAGCTTCTGAGTAGATAAGATCCTCAAGTTTTTCTTCAGTATTAGATATCCAGTGTTTGGCTTTGTTTCCTCTGAAAGTGAAGATTCTACTGTGATGTTGAGTGGATTTTCCTTGCTTTGTGTCACTAGGATTTCTGTTTGATTCTTCTTCAGGATCCCTATTTCTTTGCTGAAATTTTCTTCCAAGTTAGATACAATTTCATCCAGTGGATCAATTGCCCTTATAGTGGTGTCTTTGAGGTTTTTGAAAGTATTTATAGGTAGGGTTTGAAATTCCTTATCTGAAACCTCTAAGTATCTGATTACTTTGAAATTATCCATTGAGGGCCTTTGATCTATTGAATCTTCCCATCCAGCTTGTCCTTTCATGTTTTGTGTGTTTTTCTGTTGAGGCTTGACCTTTGCTTGGTAGGATTCTAGCTTTCACCTTCTCCATGTGTATAGTGGTTCTCTTGCTCCAATCCCATAAGGCTGGATGATGAAGGGTCTTTTGGCACTTCTATACTCACCCCTGTACATCCCAGCCTCAGGGTCTGGTGCCTAATTCTTGCTGCTGCCTCTGCAGTCAGCACAGCTCCATCCATTTCTCTCCATGCCCTTGCACTCCTATCCCCCAAATGCATAACCACATAATCCATATCTGTTATGCTTCCTGGTCCATGGGCATCCCTTCTCTGCATTAGCAGTACTCCCAGGCCCTAAATGCACCACAGACTAAACTGTCTCTTAGGGTCCCTGGTCCTGTGCCACTGATTCCTACAGTGCCAACACTCACTATCCCTAAATGCCCAACTGCCTGAACTCTCTCCCTTAGGCTCCCTGGTCCCACATCACCCCTTTTCTGCATTGCCATTGCTCCTAAGCCCTAAATACTCAACTGCCTGAACTATCTCCCTAGGCTTGCCTGTCCTAGAGTGCCTCTTCTCTGTGCTGAAGGCACTCCCAGGGTCTAAACGCCTCACTGCCTAAACAGTATCTCTTAGGCTCCCCGGGCCCATGGCACCATTTCTTTGCATCTCAGGGGCTCCTGTGTCCTAAACATGCCATGACCTGAAATATCTCTCTTAGGCTCACTGGCTCCATGCTGCCACCTCTCTGGGTCGATGGCATTCCCTATAACACATCACTTCTGAACCATCTTTCTTAGGCTTATCAATCCCGAGGTACCACTTCTCTGGGTCATGGTCACTCCCAGTCCCTAAACCTGCCACTGCAGGATCATGTTTCTTAGGCTCCCTGTTCCTTAGTGCCATTTCTCTGCAGGTGCTCCTGGCCCCTAAACATGCCTCAGTCTAAACAAATATCTCCTTTTTCCAGTAGTACCGCCACTCCTTTCTGTCCCCTGAATTCACCACCTCTCAGTCTCTCTCCCTCCAGGTCATGGGTCCTGTTGCACCAAAGGTCAGGCAGCAATAGTCTCTCTCCAGTAAAAAGAAAAAACAAAAACAAACAAACAAACAAAAAAAACCCCAAAAAAACAAAAAAACACAGTCTCAGGATCAGAGACCCTACAGGAGAAATGTGCAGCCCAGCCTCTTCCCAAAAGAGTCCTGCAGACCTATGCTTTTTTTTTTTCTCACAATCTCTCTCAGCAGCCATGTACTCTCCCAGGAGCCCCCATATCCTCTCAAACCTTTTGCTGTTGTTTCCCCTAGTTTGAGGATTCTGTTGAATCATCCTGCCATTTCCCTCTTTATTGTTTTCATTTCTACTATTTGGCCAGTTGTCCCTGTGCCATCCCCCACCCCTTATGTAATAGCTAAAGCTACTCTCCACTGTTTTGTTTGTTTAGAGAAGAACTTTGTGAATTTCCCTATATTCTTTCCCATTTGAAGCACAGCTGTTAAGCATCCATCTGCCATTTAAATGGAGCTAACTCATGGGTTATATTCTCATTGATTTTTTCCTTTCCTCTATTTTTCCATGTATTCATATAGTTGCATTATATATTTTGAGATTTTCATCTCCCTCTTTATCCACCTGCATTATATCCCCTCCTTGTCCCCATTTCTAAACCCCCACTACCACCTACTTATCCCCTCACCACTTCTTTCTGATCTGCCTATATTTTCCCTTCTTAGGTATGCTTATTCATTTTTATATAACTAAACATATATATAGCTTTTGTTTCTTCATTTAAGTTAGATTTATCTCCCACATATGATTGAGACACAATGGTACTTCTCTTTTTTTTGGGCGGGGGACTAGGTTAATTCATTAAAATGATGTTCTTCAGTTCAATGCGTATTGCTGCACATGACATAATTTCAGTCTTCTTTCTTCCTGAATACTATTCCATTTTGTATAGCACAATTTTTCAATCCACTCTTGTGTCTATGGGCATCTTTGTTGATTCTCTACCTTTGTGATTGTGAAGAGTACTGCATTAAATATGGAAGTTTATGTGCCCCTGTGGTATAATGGCTTAACTTCCTTTGGGTATGTTCCCAGGAGTGGCATAACTGGGTCATATGGCACTAATTTTCTTAGTTTTTCTTCTATATTTATTAGTAAATGATGATGGGGTAAACAGTAGTACAGGAATGGCTTTTTCCTTTATGAATCCTTTACTCACTTCTAGCAACACTTTCATTGACCCATAAAGCTTATGGAGCCTTATAGCTAATTTATAGTTAAACTCTGATAATTATTTGGGTTATTTCCCCCTATTTTTCCAACATACTCACAAAGGTGTGCTGTTTACTTTGAGATTGACCTCTTCCCCTTTATCCCCCCACATTGATGGTCCTCCCCAACTCATCTTCTCTAGTCTTCACCTCCCTCTGCTAGATCCCTCCCTTCTTTCTACACCTTAAATTTCCCCTACTATGCCAAGTTTAATTGTGCATTTTTTAATATTTCAGTTTATGTATAGGATTTTTTCCTTCATTTCTGTATGATTTAGCACTCACATATGAGTAAGAACAAATGGTATTTCTCTTTTGGGGCTTGTGTTCCTTCAGTGAAGATGATGTTCTCCAGTTCTGTCCATTTTGTTTCAAATGACATTATTTCATTTTTTAAAAATTGTTGAGTGGTATTCCATTGTGCATATGTACCATAATATTTTTAAATCCATTCTTCTGTTCATGGGCACATTTTTTGATTCTTAACTATTCTTAACTATTGTGAAAAGTGCTGCACTGAATATGGAGATGCAGGTGTCTCTGTGGCATGATGATTTGTCTCCCTTTGGGTATATTCCTAGTAGTGGTATACCTGGGTCATATGGCAGTTCTATTTTTAGTTTCTGAGGTATCTCCGTATTGATTTCCAAAGTGGTTGAACCAATTCACAGCCCCACCAACATGTAAGAGGGTTCCCTTTTCTCCACAAACTCACCAGCATTTATTATTTGTTTTACTGATATTAACCATTGTTACTGGAGTAAAGTGTAATCTCAGAGTTGTTTTGATTTGCATTTCTCTGATGGCTATGGATATTCAGCATTTCTTCATGTGTTTCACGGCCTTATGAACTTCTTCATTTGAGAACTTTCTATTCAATTCCTTTGCCTACTTGTGTAATGGATTATTTGTTATTTTAGGATTTGCTTTCTTGTGTTCTTTATAAATTCTGGAAATTGGTCCTGTGTCAGATGTAGAGGATGTGAAGATTTTCTCCCATTCACTGGGTTCTTCCTCTGTTAATTGTTTCTTTTGATGTACAGAAGCTTCTTAATTTCATGCTGTCCCATTTATCTATTCTTGTTGCAATTTCCTGAGTGATTGGAGTCTTATTAAGGAAATACTTTCCTATGCCTATATGTTGGAATATATTGCCTATCCTTTCTTCTAGTACTCCTAGTTTCTGGTTTTATGTTGAGATCTTTTATCCATTCCAAGTTAACTCTCATGCATATTGAGAGGTGTATATCTGTTTTCATTTTTGTGCAGGTAGAAATCCAGGTTTCCTAACACCATTTGTTGAAGACTCTATCCTTTCTCCAGTTTGCATGCTTTACTGCTTTTTCAAAGATCAGGTGGCTATAGAGGTGTTGGTGTATCCCTGAGTCCTCAATTCTGTTTCATTGGTCTTCAGGCCTGTTTTTCTGCCATATCATGCTGTGTTTTTTTTTCCCTACGGCCCTGTAATATAGTTTAAAGTGAGGGATTGTGATCCCACCTGCACTAGTTTTGCAGCTTAAGAGTGATTTAGCTATACATGGTCTTTTGTGTTTCCATATGAATTTTTGGATTATTTTTTCTATTTATGTAAAGTCTGTCATTGGGATTTTAATGGAGATTGCACTGATCTATAGATTGATTTTAGTAGTATAGCCATTTTTACAATATTGATTCTCTCAACCCATGAGCTGGGGAGGTCCTTCCACCTTCTAGTTTCCTCTGAGATTTTTTTTTTATTGGAAATTTTTAATGTACACCTTAGTGTGATTCATTCTGACATGCTTTTCATTGTGACATTTCCATATATGCATTTTGTTGTGCATTATTCATATAGGTTCCTCCTTACTGTCTTGTATGCTTCCCCCCACCCTCTCCCCCATCAAAGACTTCTCTATCATTTACTTGTCTTTTATAGTAATATATTTCTATATAGACTTGGGTTCCAGTTCTGTTTAAGATAGAAACTTTTCCTGCAGTGAACTTTCTTTTTACCTTGTCAGAATTATTATATGCATTTTCTAGACCATCTATAATAATACCATTCTTAGCTTTTTTTTTCTTTTATTATGATCTGACCTTTGTGTAGGATTTTTCCTTCTTATAATTTTGATTCAGCTCCCACATATGAGTGAGAACATGTGGTGTTTCTTTCTGAGCTTGTGTTCGTTCACTTAAAATACTTTTCTCTAATTCCATCCATTTTGCTGTGAATGGCCTTATTTTTTTGGTTGCTGAGTAGTATTCCATTGTGTATATGTACCATAGTTTTTTTTATCCATTCTTCTGTTGAAGGGCACTTTGGTTGATTCCATATCCTTGCTATTGTGAAAAGTGATGCATTGAACATGGAGATGCAGGTGTCTCTGGTATGATGACACATCTCCCTTTGGGTAAATTCCCAATAGTGTTATAGCTGGGTCATACGGTAGATCTATTTTCAGTTTTTTAAGATACCTCCATATTGATTTCCACAGTGGTTGGATCAATTTACAGCTCCACCAGAAGTGTAAGAGTGTTCCCTTTTCTCCGCAACCTTGCCAGCATTTGTTGTTATTTGTTTTATTGATCTTGGCCATTCTTACTGGTGTAAGGTGAAACCTCAGAGTTGTTTTAATTTGCATTTCCCTAATGGCTAGGGATATTGAGCATTTTTTTTCATGTATTTTATGGCTTTATGGACCTCTTCATTTGAGATTTCTTTCTTTAATGTTTTGAAGTTTTCCTTGTAGAGATGCAGGGTCTTTGGTTAGAATGATTCCAAAGTATTTAAGTTTTTGGTGGGCTGTCATGAAAGCCACAATCACAGTTGGTGTAAAGGAAGCCTACAGATTTTTGAGCATTAATTTTGTATCCTGCCACTTAACTAATGGAGTTAATTAGGTCTAAGGGGTTTTTCAGGTCCTTTCAGGTTTTTCAGGTAAAATATCATGTCATCCACAAATAAGGATAATTTCACCTCTTTTTTGCCTATCTGTATTCCTCTGATTTTTTTCTCTAGTCTAGTTGCTCTGGCTAGGCCTTGAATCACAATACTAAATAAGATAGGAGAGAATAGGCATTGTTGTCTTCTTCCTGATCTTAGATGAAATGGTTTCAATTTTTGTCCATTTAATGTGATGTTGGCTATAGTTCTGTCATAAATGGCCTTTATGATGTTAAGATATTCTCCTGTTATGCCTATCTTCTCCAGGGTATTTATCATGTAAAGGTGTTGCACTTTGTCAAAGGCCTTCTCAGCATTGATTGACATAATCATGTGGCTTTTGTTCGCAAGTCTCCTGATATGTTGGATTACATTAATTGATTTTCATATGTTGAACCAACCTTGCATCTGTGGAATAAATCCTACTTGCTCATGATGAAAATTTTTTTATTCTGTTACTGAATTTGTTTTGCCAGGATTTTGTTCAGAGTTCTTGTTTCTATGTTCATTAGGGAAATTGGTCTATAGTTTTCTTTCTTAGATATATCCATGCCTGGTTTAGGTATCAAGATGATGATAGTTTCATAAAATGAGTTTGGGAGTGCTCCCTCATTTTCTACTTTTTGAAATAATTTGAGGAGAGCTGGTATTAATTCCTTTTTGAAGGTTTGGTAGAATTCTGCTGTGAACCCATCAGGTACTGGGCTGTTCTTTGTTAGGAGGTTTTTTGTTATCTTTTCTATTTCAGCATATGTAATGGGTCTGTTTAGGTTGCTTATGTTCTCTAGGCTTAATTTTAATAAGTCATATGTGTTTATAAATTTATCCATTTCTTCTGTATTTTCATATTTTTGGAAATACAGTTTCTCCAAGTAGTATTCCCTGATGATTTTCTAGACTTCATTGGAATTGGTGGTTATGATTCCTTTTTCACCTCTAATTTTTACAATGTTGGCCTTTTCTTTTTTTCCTTTTGATGAGATTGGCTTGGGTGCATCTTTTTCTTAGTCTTTTCAAAGGCTCTTGGTCGCATTAATTATTTGAATTATCTTTTCATTTCTAATTGGGATATCTCTGCCTTGATCTTGATAATTTGTGTCTGAGTCTCCTTTTGGGATTGGTTTGTTGTTGGCTTTCTAGTATCTTGAGCTGTGTCATTAAGTCATTTATTTGGGCCTTCCCTAATTTATTGAAGAAGGCACTAACTGTACTTCTCTCTTACTACTGCCTTTACTGCATCTCATAAGTTTTGGAAGGATATATTTTAATCCTCATTTGATTCCAGGAGTTTCTAAATTTCCAATTTAATTTCTTCAATAACTCATTGATCATTCAGGAGTGTATTATTTAGTGTCCATGAATTTGTAATTTTCTGAGGTTTTCCTTGTTTTTGAGTTCCAACTTTATTCTATTGTAATCTGATAAGGTACATGGGATGATTTCTACTTTTTTGTATTGATGAGGCTATTTTTGTGTGGTAAAACGTGGTCTATCTTACAGAAAGTTCCATGAAGTTTTGAGAAGAATGTGTATTCCTCATCAGATAGATGGAATATTCTGTAGATATCTATCAGATCAAGTTTGTCTAAGGTACAAATTAAGCTCATCATTTCTCTGTTGATTTTTTGTCTTGATGACCTGTCTCCTGGCTAAAGTGGAGTATTTAAGTCTTCCATAATTATTGTGTCTGTTCCATTGTATTCCTTTTTATTTCCCATAGTTTGTTTTATGAAGCTAGCTGCCCCTATACTTGGAGAATATATATTCAGTGACATAATTGGTTCCTAGTTGATTGTCCTTTTTAGTAATATGTAGGTACTTCTTTATCTCTTCTAATTAGTTTCTGTTTGAAGTCAAATCTATCTGAAATTAGTATCACAATGCCTGTTTATTTTTGTCCCTCTACTCGACTTAGCATATTGTTTTCCAATGCTTAATTCTCAACCTTTTACAGTCTTTATGGGTTAGGTGAATCTCTTAAATGGCACATATCCTTTTCTTTCATTGTTTGTTTTGTCTCATTGTTTTTGTTTGTGTGTGTTTGGTGATGTCTTCTGTTCTATTTTATCTTCCTTTTTTTCTTCATTGTTTATTAGTTTTGTTTCTGTGTGTGTGTGTGTGTGTATGTGTGTTGTCATTTTCTGTTCTGATTTATTTTTTCTTCCTGTTTTTTGTTTGTTTTGTTCTGCCTTTTTACTTTTTCTTTTTTCTTTCCTTATCTCCTCTCTCACCTCCTCCTCCAGTAGGGAACTAGAGATGGTTGCCATGCTGGCCCCCAGTCCCATTGGAATGGTGAACTGGAGAGTGGAAATCTGAGGAGTGGAGAGTCTAGAGCACAGAGAAGTGTGACATAAACTGATAATTCCCTGAAACTAGAACTAGTGCAGTACAAGGCGCATCTGTGGTCAGATAGGGATTGCAGTGTAGAATAATAGTGCCATAGACTTGACAACCCAAGACACATGGTGTAGGCTATAGATAAATTAGGAGCTGGGAACACAGGGGACTGAGAGAAATGGAGGGGGAGAGTGTGGAAGACAGAGCCTGCAGCAGTAACTAGTCATTGTACACTGAGGCTGCAAACTATAGGGCAAGGGATTGAGAGAAAAGCACCAACAACTCATCCTCACCCAAACACAAAGAAAACTCAGAGGGTGAATCTCTTTACACATGGAGAAGGTGGAATCTTACTCCCAGACCAAGTAATAGGCAAGCCTCAGCAGAAAAACACACACAACATTAAAGGACACACTGGATGCAAAGATCCCATAGACCAAAGCCTCTCAGCAGATATCAACCAATCCCAGTTTATAGAGATGTCAGAATAATGAGATTGAAATCCAAAGTGGAGAAGCACTAGAGAAACTGCCATGGACAACCCCCTGCCACCTGGATCACAGAGCACAGACAGCATACAGCTCAAGGAAAATTTCACACGGGCATCTGGAGCTTGGGTCTGCTGTGGAGGGAGAACAGCCCTGACAACCCACCAACATAGAGATGCAGGCAGCACTTCTAACAGAGAGCAACCTGTGAGTGAGTCTGGAACACCAGGTGTGGATGGTGCCAGCAGTGCAGCCACCATTGCCCCATCTTGGAGTTCCTGACCATGCAGTTTGCCATATGACAGCAGTGTGGCTTGAGTCCTACACAGGAGCACAGGCCTTGGATCCACCAGGGATGGCATGATATCATTCCACCCACTGCAGTGTGGGATCAGTAAGGCACGACTTGGGACATGCAAGAGGGCCGAGAGCACAGCATTGGGATATGAATCGAACAGCCATCTGCTCCACTATTCAGGCTGCCCTCTCTGAACTGAGATCTCAGCATGTGAGCTCTGCAGAGGAGGCAGAAGACTCAGAAGGTCAGCAGGAGACATAGTGGCTCCCTGCTAACGCAGCACAGGCAGAGCATCCCACAGGATGGGTCTCAGCACCCTGAAACCCAATGCAGCCCAAGAGACCAGTGTGGACTTTGCCATCATCCCTCACTTGTGCGACTGTAAAGAAACCCCTACCCCAAGACCTGCCAGCTTTCAGAGAAAGAAGGTAGGGAAAATCCCTTTACCTGCAGCCGAACTGAGAAATCTCAAAGCTGTCACTACTGCTTAGGAAATTGTACACAAGAGAAGAATGAAAGCAGATCTATAGACAAAGGCACCAGTAGTGTTGCAATTGAACTATTACCCAGTAAGGCTTCCCCTGACAGCAGGAAGGAGAGACTGTGGAGCATTGTGCAAGGACACTCACCTAATGAAAATGAGACAGGGCCCTCTCAGAGGGTTGATGACTGCTGCTGGTAGGAGGGAAGGAGATTAAACTTTAGCTTTCTAGTATACACTGCTTCCTCATTTTCTTATATGGTTTTCCTTTTTTGTATGTGTGTTTTATATATGTGATTTTTAGTTGTTTTTTGTTCTGTTCTTTTCCTCATTGTTAATTTTCTTTGTGTGTGTGTGTGTGTGTGTGTGTGTGTGTGTGTGTGTGTGTGTGTGTGTTTTGTTGTTGTTTCTGTTCTGTTTTGGTTTTTCTTCCTTTTTTCTTTGTCTTCTTAGTTTTCTAAGTTACCGACATACTGATTTCCAAAATGGCTGAACTAACGTACAGTACCACCAGCAGTGAAAAAGGACTCCTTTTTTCTCCACATCCTCACCAGCATTTGTTACTATTTGTTTTGTTAAATGTGGCCCTTTTTACTGGGTTGAGATGGAATCACAATGTTGTTATGATTTGAATTTCCTAAATGGCTAAAAATATAGTGCATTTTTTCATAGGTTTGTTGGTCATTTGAACCTCTTCATTTGAGAACTGTCTGTTCAGTACAATTGCCCACTTATTTATTAATTTATTTGTTATTTTGGTGTTTGGTTTAATACATTCTTAGTATATTCTAGAGACAAATCCTGTCAGATATGTAGGAGGCAAAGATTTTATCCCATTCTGTGTGCTCTCCCTTAACTCTGTTGTTTCCTTTGCTGTATAGAAAGTTTTTAGTTTTATATAATCCCACTTATCGATTCTTGATGCTGTGGCCTGGACAACTGGAGTTTTGTTAAGGATATAGTTGCCTATGTCCAAGTGTTAGAGCATTTCCCCTATCTTTTCTTCTACTAATGTTAAGATTTCTGATTTATGTTATGGTTTCTAATCCATTTTGACTTGACTCTCATACAGACTGAGAGATATAGGTCTATTTTCAGTCTTCCACAAATTGATATCCAATTTTTCTAGCACCAATTGTTGAATAGTCTATCTTTTCTCCAGTGAACATCCTCAGCTCCTTTGTCAAAGATTAAATGACTGTAGATGTATAAGTGTATTTCTAGGTCTTCATTTCTGTTGCATTGACCTTCATGCCTATTTGTGTGCCAGTGCTATGCAGTTTTTGCCACTGTGGCCCTGTAGTACAGTTTGAAGTCAGGTACTGTGATACCTCCTGCACTGGATTTGGTGCTGCTATTTTGGTTTTATGTGGACTTTCATGCTTCCATATGGATTTTAGGGTTTGTTTTTTTTTTTTCTATTTCTTCAATCTATATCATTGGAATTTTCATTTGGTTTTATGTGGACTTTCATGCTTCCATATGGATTTTAGGGTTTTTTTTTTTCTATTTCTTCAATCTATATCATTGGAATTTTCATGGAGATTGAATTTAATCAGTAAATTGCTTTTGGTAGTATAGTCCTTTTCACAGTATTAATTTTTCTGATCCATGAACATTGGAGGTCCTTCCATCCCCTATTATCTTCTACTATTTTTTTTCTTAAATATTTTAAAGTTTGCACTGTGGAGGTCTTTTAAGAGGTCTTTAAGGTCTTTAATTTTCATTGGTAATTGTTTGTTAATCTACTGTGAAGGGGATTGTTATCTTGATTTGCTTTTCTCCCTGTTCTCTATATTTTAAGTAAAACTAGAACTCAAGAGCAAGAAAACTTCAGGAATATTACAAATACATCACAATATTGAATAAGAGAGGACAGAGTTGTCATACTTGTTCTTGATCTTGGAGGAATGATTTCAGTTTTTCCCCATTTAAAATGATATTGGGTATAGGTTTCTCACAGGTGGCCTTATGATGTTGAAATAAGTTCCTTCTATGCGTAATTTCATCAGGACTTTTATCATAAAGTGACGTTGCACTTTGTCAAAGGCCTTCTCTACATCCATTCAAATGATTATGCGATAACTGTTTTCAAGTCTCTTGATATGTTGAATTATATCAATTGATTTTTATGTTCAACCAATCTTGCATCTGTGGAATGAAGCCCACCAGATCATGGTGTATTATCTTTTATTTGTGTTGTTGCCTTCAGTTTGCCAGAATTTTATTAAGGATTTTTGCATCAATGTTCATCAGGGAAATCAGTCTATAATTCTCCTTCTTTGTATAGTCCTTCCCTGTTTTTGGAATCACGGTGATACTGTCTTCATGGAATGAATTTGTAAGTGTAATTTCCTTTTCTATTTTATAAAATAACATGAGGAGAATCATATTAATTCTTCTTTGAAGGCTTGATAGAATTCAGCTCTAAACCCATAAGGATGTGGGCTTATTTTGTGGGGAGGATTTCTATTACTGACTCTAACTCAGTGATTGTAATGGGTCTGTTTAATTTGCTTCTGCCCTCAGAACTTAGTTTTGGTAATTCATACATGTTAAGGAATTTATCCATTTCTTCTATATTTTCATTTTTTTGAAGTATAATTATTCAAAGTAGTCTCTGATGACCTTCTGTATTTCATTGGTATCCATTGTTATGTTCCTTGTCACCTCTGTGTTTTGTTTTGTTTTTTTAATTTGGGCCTTTCTTTTCATGAGTCTGGCTAAGAGAGTATCAATTTCATTGATCTTTTCAAAGAACCACCTTCTTGGTGTCATTCATTTTTGTATTGTCCTTTTAGTTTCTACTTTTTAAATTTCTCTCTTGATCTTAATAATTTCTTTCTGTATAATCTTTTTGGGGTTGGTTTGTTTTGGCTTTCTAGTGCCTTTAAAGGGCTGGGATTTAGCTCAGTTGGTAGAGCACTGCACTTCAGTCTCTCAGGTCCCTAGTTCAATTCCCAGCACCACAAAAATGGGAGAAGGAGCTGGCAATCCACTCCCAAGGCAATCCCAAGACAGTCAGCCATTGAAAACCCTATGAGGGTCACTATGAGTCGGATACCGACTTGACGGCACCTAACAACAACAACAACAAGTGCCTTAAAATGTGTCAAAGTTATTTAATTGGGCCTATCATGATTTATTGATGACAGCAGTCATGGCTATGAACTTATTGTATCCCATTAATTTTGATAGGATGTTTTTTATTCTCATTTGATCGTAGAAACACTGTAAGTTCCTTTCTTATTTCTTTGATAACCTAATGATCCTTCAGAAGTATGTTATTTAGTTTCTATGTAGTTGTAATATTTCTGAAGTTTTTCTTGGTTTTGAATTCTACTTTTATTACATTGTGCTCTGATAAGGTATATAGGATGGTTTCATTTTTTTCTGTATTTGTTGAGGCCTTTTTTTTGTGAGTACTAAAATGTGACCAATTGTAGGGAAAATTTATGGTGGTGCAGAGAAAAATGAGTGTTCTGAATCTGATGGATGGGATATTCTGTAGCTATCTGTTAGGTCCAGTTGAACTGTAGTGCTGTTTAAGTCCATTGTTTATCCACTGATTTTTTGCTTTAATGACTTGCCTGTTGATAAGAGTGGGGTATTGAAATCTCCCATAATTATTGTGTCTGGATGAATGTGATCATTGATCACAAATAAGGTTTGTTTTATGAATTTAGGTTCTTTTATATTTGGTGAATAAATATTAAGTAACATTATCTCTTCCTGTTTGACTTTTCATTTACCTAACATGTAGTGACTCTCTCTGTCTCTTCTGATTAATTTGGGATTGAAGTCTAAATTGTTAGAAATTAGTATAGCTACCCTTGCTTTTTAAATTTTCACATGCTTGGTATATTGTTTTCCTGCCACTAATTTTCAGATTTATGATCTTTGTGGATGTGTTGAGACTTTTGAAACCTATGTATCAAGGTTTTTTTTTTAATCCATTTGGCCAATTGGTGCTTTTTGAATGATGAGTTGACACCATTTACACTTAGTTATTATGAATATGAGTTTATTATTCTGCATCATGTTGATGTTTGTTTCTTTTCTTTGGTTCATTTTTATCTTGTCATGTTAGTGAATCCCCTGCTAGGTTTTATTCATTCCTTTGGTCTTGCATTTTGGTTTGTCTTGCTTCTTATATACATGGTATTTCTTTAAGAATCTTCTTTGATCCTGGCTTGTTGGTCAGAAACCACTTAAGCATGCCAATATCATGGAATATCATTATCTGTCCATCCATTTTTTATCTTTGCTGCATAAATTAATCTTGTTCAGCAGGTTTTTTTCAGGTCTTAAATAATGTCTGACCATGCTTTCCCTGCCATTAGAGTTTTTGTTGAGAAGTCAACAGTTATGATGGGCTTGCCTTTGTAAGCGAGTTGGCATTTTTCTCTTCCAGCCTTTAAACAACGTTTTTTGCTCTCTAGATTTAGCATTCCAATTATAATGTGTCATGAAAAGAATCTGTTCTGGTATACTCTATTTTGAGTTCTGGATGCTTCTGTGGTTTGGATAAATATTTCTTAGTTTGTTGTTGTTGTTAGGTGCCGTCGAGTCTGACTCATAGCGACCCTATGTACAGCAGATCGAAACACTTGCCAATTCTGTGCCAGGCAAACGATCTTATTTATGTTTAAGCCCATTGTTGCAGACTGTGTCAATCCATCTGGTGGAGGGTTTTCCTCTTTTGCGTTGACCTGCCACTCTCCCAAACATGATGTCCTTTTCCAGGGATTGTTCTCTCCTGACTACATGTCCGAAATATGTAAGACACAGTTTGGCCATTTCTGCTTCCAAGGAGCACTCTGGTTGTACTTTTTCTAGGACAGATTTGTTGGTTCTTTTGGCAGTCCATGGTATACTCCTTTTATAGGATGCTATAATTTCTCTCTCCAGCGTCTAAAGCATAAAACTTCCCGAATACTCAAGGCTACTTATTCTCCTCTCTTCCTATGTCTCCCTCCAAATTTTTATTTTTAAGATTATACTTCCTGAGCAATTTGAAAGCTAATAAAACTAAAAAAATATATTCTAATTATTCAGTCTGATGAGAAGACATAAATTTAGTCAGATAATTAGGATCCAACATGGGCATGCTTCCCATAAACATCTGATTTTCAGACTTCTCACAGTGCCCAACAGGTGCAGTTTAAATAGGAGAAACAAGGGTGCATCTTAAGGGTATTCATGAGAGAGAGAGGAAAATTTCAAATCACTCCCTTTTTACAACAATTCTGTTGAAGTCATTTGATTTTCTCTCACTGAAACGTTGGCACCTGAGCGTGTAGCTCTTCATTTCTCTATCAGATCCCTTAAGGAGATGCTTACCTGTGTGTGGTCAGGTGATATTTTCCCCTCTGCACACATTTGTTATTGTTAGGTGCTGTCGAGTCGGTATCTGACTCATAGCAACCCTATATACAATAGGCAGAACACTAAACACTATTGTCAGTGCTTCTCTGCTGTTCATAGAGTTTTCAATAGCTGATTGCTTTTTGGGAGTGGGTTGCCAGGTCCTTCTCCCAAGCCTACAGCACCTAGTATTCCCAGGTGGTCTCCCATCCAAATACTAACCAGGCCCGACCCTGCCTAGCTTCCAAGATCTGATGGGATCGGATGCCACAGTGGTACTGCTACAGGCTCTGCATACATAACCTCTTTCAAATCTTATCAAAGATTTTGGCTTCTGGGCAATGTACAAGCTAATATAAATATGAAAATCTTGGGTTTTAATTAGGTCTAAGAATTAGAAATACAAAATATCTTAGCCATGACAATTCAAAAAAGTTATTGCTCAATTAGACTCTGTATTGGATTTTGCACCTCTGCACAACTATTCCAAGTGGGCTGAGTAGAATCCAGAAGGTACTATTTTCTTCCTGAACTTTTTCTTTAGAAATAGAATATGACATCCAAATAAGTTCACCCACTAAAGAAGTCCTGTTGCAATGGCTTCCATTTTCTCATGGAATACCTACTTCCTGTATAGAACGTTATAGCTTCTCTTTCCTGTCTAACCCGTAAAACATAGCCCTTCTCACCAGGCTACTTATTCTACTCTCCTCCCTCGTCCACTTCCAAATACTTCTTCTTTTCTTTTCTTTTCTTTTCTTTTCTTTTCTTTTCTTTTCTTTTCTTTTCTCCCTCCCTCCCTCCCTCCCTCCCTCCCTCCTCTCTCTCTCTCTCTCTCTCTCTCTCTCCTTCTTTCTTTCTTTTGTGGTACTGGGGGTTGAACCCAGGGCGTCATACTTGCACGCTTTACCACTGCTGTACCACTGAGCTGCACCCCTAGTCCCTTTTTTTAACTTTTTGAGACAGGGTCTCACTAAATTATGCAGACTGCCTCTGGCCTTGAACTTGCGACCCTCCTGTCTCCGTCTCCCGAGTTGCTGGGATTGCAGGCATGGACCACCGTGCTCCAAATACTTTTTCTAAAATTAAACAGCCTGAGAGATTTGAAAGCTACAAAAACTAATAGAATTTATATACTAAAAATTTAATATAATGCAAAAATATGTATATTTAATTCAAATAATTAAGATTCAATACCGGCATGTTTTCCACACACATCTGAATTACAAACTTCTAAAAGGACCCCAGGGCTGGGATTTAGCTCAGTTGGTAAAGCACTGTGCTGCAGTCTCTAAGGTCCCAAGTTCAATTCCCAGCACCACAAAAATGGGAGAAGGGCCTGGCAATCCACTCCCAAGGCAATCCCGAAACAGTCAGCCATTGAAAACCCTATGAGGGTCGCTATGATCGGATACCGACTCAATGGCACCTAACAACAACAACAACAACACAAAGGACCCCAAATGTTGTAGATTAGATTCCAGGACCTAGGGCGCATCTTCAGAGTGTTCTATAGAGGCAAATGACAAATTACAAATCAGTCCTTCCATTATAACAATTCTGTTGAAATTGTTTGATTTTCTGCCACTGAAACTCTGCTTCCTGAGCATGTTGCTCTTCAATTCTCTCGTTTGTCTGGAGTAGAAGCTTTCCTGCTCCTCTGAATATTACATTTTCCCTTCTCTGTACATGTCCTCTTGCAATCTTATCTAAGTCTTTGCATTCTTGGTATAGTAAAAGCTGACAAAACTACAAAAGTCTTGGATTTGAATTATTATGGTCCTTAATCCTAAGAATTCAAATCTAGTTCATGTAAGATTCCACTATGCATATGATTTTTCAGCCCTCCACAACTGTCTGAAGGAGGCAGAGTAGAATGCATAAGGTAGTTTCCTTCCTGAAGTCTTTCTTCATAGACAGAACATGACTTCTAAGTAAATCCACCCATTACAAATGTCCTGTTGAAGTGGTTTGCTTTTCTCCCAGGAAAAGTGTGCTCCCTGCAGAGGATACTATAATTTCTCTCTCCGGTTCGTAACCCATAAAATTTCACCCATCTTTCCAGTCTATATATTCTGTTCTCCTTCCAGATCCACTTTCAATTTTTTTTCCATGATTATAACTCATTAGCAATGTAAAAGACAACACTAACTTGATTTAGGAGGATTTCACATTTCACAGTGAAATTTCGCCATCTTGTGGCCATTTATACTATTGCACTTTTAAATTGAAATGGTCGCTAATTATAGGTTTTAATGATGTTATTTATTCAACAAACAACTTTTGAATACGTATTATGTGCAAGGTTTTACACTGATTGTTGTGGATGATGTTATAGTAAATGTAATAAGACAAAAGCTCCCTTTTCTGAGTTCGTATAAATCTAAAGTACAGCAGACATTTAAGCAGAGATACAAAGTGGAATATTGAAGTGCTGTTATATAAAAGTACAAACTTAAGTTCCTATGTCAGAATTAAGTATATGTCACAATTAAGAATAAACCTGAAATATCCTCACTTCCAGGGATGATAACTATAATCACTAATAGTCATATACCATTACAGCTTAGGTTAAATATTAATTTGAAGTCTGGATATTTCATAAGGAAATGCCACAGACTTTCTTAACCTAGTGACCTCCAGAACCATGAGAACACCCAGCCCTTATCAAAACACCCATTCCTAGAGTAGACCAGAGTAAACTGCTTCCCATGGATGTTCTGTATTCATGTTTTCTATTTTCCTATGCCCACTCATAATGTTGTTAGCTGTTGGTGTCTGACTCATAGTGGCCCTACATACAAAATGCAAAACACAGTCAGTGCTTCTCTGCTGTTCATAGGGTTTTCAATGGCTGATTGTCTTTTGGGGGCTCCCAAGCCTACAGCACCTGGTGTTCCCAGGCAGTCTCCCAGCCAAGCACAAACCAGGCCCCACCCTGCTTAGCTTCTGACAGGATCATAGGCCACAGTGGTAGGGCTGCAGGCACTCAGAATAATAGCTTTAAGGAAATGGAGAGGCAAAAGTTCGTTTTTGTCTACATCCATATACCCTGACATCATCTCTCTACCCCTTAATGTACACAATATAGCCTTCACTAACTCCTGCTAATATACCCTTCCATACTTCATTAAAATAAACATTCTTCCTAAGAATCTATATCTTTTAAACTGCTCCAAATAAAAAGTGAGTTGGGAAATGCTAATTATTTAAAAATATATAATTGCATAATGTTTATGAGATGGAACATAGTGATTTGTGGGAACAGTAAATTGAAAAATAATATTGAAGACAAAAGATTTTAGAGTAACAACAGTTCTTTGGAAAGAACCATTTCATAGAGGAGTGTGAGATGATCTAAAATGTTTCCCCTTCTTTTGTTCTTTCTTCAGTCAGTTCCCTCAGCAAGTATCTTGGAACACCTATCATCAGATGTTATGCAGATTATTAGTAAAGGTTTGATTTGAAAGAGGAAGAAGTCCTTCCTTCCTCCAAAATTTTCATGTATGGATATCAGATGAATTCTTCAACAACCCATTCAACAACTTTGTGGAGTGTTTTGACTAAGCACCACGTGCTGTTCTGGAGTGCTAGACAGTGACAGCAGTCAATGCAAGAAAAGGAACAAGTTGTGGAAAGAGTAAACTGTCATTGTTTCATCAAGACTATCAATGGACTTGGAGCCATGTAGATGAAACAATGATATAGTGATTTTATGTCTTCTTTCAGATCACTGTGTTGTAGGATTGCTCTCCTGAAGCTAAGATTACTTATCCTGTTGAGAAATTTTATGTTAACTAACATGAAAATTCTTTTCACAAATTCATTTTAAAAAATGAAAACAACTTTTCCCTCTTCTCCTGCTCCTCGTTCATTCAAGTTATTCCATAAACATTTATTAGTTGCTACTATGTGCCAGTGATCTGTACTCAAGTCTTGAAATACAGCCATAAGCAAGACCTGTCAGTTCCTACTGCATATTTTCTTTACCCATCAATCGTCCCTTTCTAAAGGACTAAAAGACTCCAGATTTCTGTATTAGTCAGCTTTGCACTACAATGAAATACCTGAGGCCCTTAGCTTGCAAAGAGAAAAGTCATATTTAGCTCACAGTTTGAAGGTACAAATCCAAGACTGGGAGGTCCCATTTGTTCTGGTCTCAGGAGGAATTTGTGCATTGCTGCAGAAGTGCACGTCAGGTGAGCGCTTACATCTCTAGCTTGGAAGTGAGAGAGGAAGAGGGCAGGCGACCACAGTCTCTTCCAAAAGCAAGCCCTCAATGACCCAAGGGCTTTCCATTAGGACCGGATACCTCTTATACTACCACCTGGTGACTGAGAATTTAGTACATGGGCCTTTGGGAGACATGATCTACATCATAGTCACTTCTTTCCCTCTATCACCCTCATTTCCCTAGCCATCTGCCTTAACCATTGTGATTGACCAGCAGGGAGCCATGTTGCTTCTGTGCCATGCTAAATTCAGATCGTCTCAGAGGTGCCTGCCTTCTCTTAATGATGGAAAGGGATACAGTAGGACTTTTTGAAAGTATCTTGGTTTATATTTCCCCCAAAGACGCTCTGGGGGAGGGGAAGTCAAGAAAATTCTACCTTGCACTTACTCTGTTGCTGTCCTCTCTCATTCTAGGTTTCTCTGTGCAGAACAAATGAGGCTTCTTATTGGGTAACATGTCCTGCGTCCTCCATGCTCTAGAGCTTATGGTAGAATTTTCCTCTAGTCCTCCAAGCCTTGAGTATTGTGTATTAAAGAAGTCTTGTGTAATTCAGGAAATCCTTTTCTCTTCAGAGTGACTAGATCTCGCAATTGAAAGCCTGGCCTTCAAGTCCATTGTCCCACTATTAATTATTAAATTCAGAATGAATGCAGTAATCTCATTATTTCATCTGGCCTTCATCTTCTTCCCAAATCACTGAATGGGTGAAAAACCATAAGAGAATAAAAATAGTTTCAGTACAGGGGAATGGCGAATCTTAGTTAAGAAAGCTCCAAACAAAGCTGGGCATGGTCACATGTGACTGTACCCCTAGTGACTCAAGAGGCTGAGAAGGAAGGATGGCAAGGGCAAGGCCACAGGCATCCTACATAGCTAAGTGAGGCCATGTCTCAAAGTAAAAAATAAAAATGAGGCTAGGAGTGCAGCTTATCAGTAGAGAGCTTGCAAAGGATGTGAGGCCCTCAGTTCAACCTCCAAGTACTGCAAAAATTAATTCCAAAAATCAATCTCCTGCTGATTATACTTTTATATTTGAGTAATTACTTGAAAATGCCGGTCTCTCATATCATGCTGCAAGTGTTTTTACAACAGAGACTATGTCTGTCTCCCTTCCCAGTGTGTCGCCAGTTAATGAAGTCATGGTCTTTGTACTCACAGTGTTAGAATACCCAGATGGACAATTATACAAGCAATTATAATGTCGTGTGTTCTGTTCTATGACAAGAAATTACAAAATGACTTAAGGGTATGTTTGAGGGTGACTTACCTCAGACTTGGGCACCACAGGAGGATGCCCAGAGGAACTGGCAGTTGAATTAGGAACTGAAGGGTAAAGAGAAGTCAATCAAGGCATTTGTGAAGAACTTCATAAATTTTGCTCCTGAGTTGGGATTTATTGCTAAAAGCAACATAAAGCCATGAAGGATATAACTACAGGACTGGGGATCTTTTAGAAGGTCACCTTGAAGGATAGAGATTACTTACAGAACACGTCTCCAGATGGGAAGCAATGTTAAAAAATGTTGCTGGTACTCCAAGGAGGTTTGTGGAATTCCAAGTGGCCTGGCCAGCGTGAGGACAGAAGGAATGGATAGGTATATTAGGTGGTGAAAATGAGGGTAAGGGAGAATTTGGGATATAAACTAGGTTTCTGGATTGGGCAACTGGGTGGTGCCATTGACTGATATGAAAAGTAAGAGTAGAAACAGTTTTGTAAACAGGCTCTTTGATGGGTAATTTTGATTGTCAGTGTGACTGAATTAAGAAGCATCCAGGAAGTTAATAGGGGGCTGGGGTTTAGCTCAATTGGTAAAGTGCTGTTCTATACTCTCTGAGGACCTGGGTTTGATCCTCAGCACTGCAAAAACAGAGAAGGGCATAGCAATCAATTCCTGAAGCAATCCCCAAACAACCAGCCATTGAAAATCCAGTGAGGGTAGCTATGAGTGGTATTTAACAACAAAAGAGGCCAATAAAGCATACTTCAGGTTGTGTCTGTGAGCACATTTTCAAAGATAAGTAGATCAATAAATCCTTCCTTGCTTATGTTTCTGTCAGATATTTTGGTCATAATGGTGAAAAACTATCTCCAAGTACTATACAGAACAGTTGTGCATGCTGGGTTCATGTTCATTTACTCCCCAATATATATTTTGATTCCCAGAAAAATTATTGTTATAAATTTGTCCTCACTAGCAATAATCGCTTTACCTTTCTGAGATTTGGGAAGAGTTGAAGATATTCTCTGGGTCTGGCCTTTCATGTATTTAACCTGAAGCAACAAACTTTTTTTTCAGGAAAAGGCCAGATGGTAAATATTTTTGCCTTTGTGGGACAGTCTCTGCCACAACTATTCAATTCTGCCACTGTAGCAAAAAGAAGCCATAGACAATATGTAGTGAAAAGACATGGCTGTGTTCCAATAAAACATTTTAAGAAAATTATTATGAGGGATAGAGCCTACAATTTTGTGAGTGTTAAGCATATGCTCTACTACTGAGCCACATACCCCACACCATGAATAAAACTTTCTTTACAAAACTAGACAATTTCCAGGTGCAATAGCATATGCCTGTAATCCAAGCAACTCAGGAGGTGGAGGCAGGAGTTTCACAAGTTCAAGGCCAGATGTACCCTGAGTGACTTAGTAAGATCCTGTCTCAAAGTAAAAAATAAAAAAGGGGCGGAGTGTGCAGTTCAGTGGCAGAACACATGCAAACTATATGCAAGTGCCTGAGTTCAGCCCCCTAGTACTGAATAAAAAGAAAACCAACAACAAAAACCAACCAAAAAAACAGACCAGGGTGAGGATTTGGCCTGTGCACAGATTACCAAATCCTGAATTAGAGTTCTGTTTCCCAACACACATGAGCTTTGTGTAATCTTTCAACACTTCTATTCACTTGGGAATTTTTGTTGGATTTTTTTATGTTTATAAAGGTTGGTAGGATGCAGAGTAATAAGTTATTTGTTATATCCTTTATGCAGCTATTAAATCACTTTTGCTTACATATTCATTGCCTTATATATTTTACAGACCAGTATAAACTAAACGAGAAAAGAAAGAAAAAGAGTAGGAACTTTAGTTAATATGTAATGGAAATTGTATGTAAATATGCATTATATTCTCACTGATGTTTTTCCTTTCCCTAACTCCCTAGAAGCCTGCAGCCACCACTGTGGTGTCTGATACCATCAGATCTCAGAAGCTATGCAGGGTCAGGCCTGGTTAGTCCTTGGATGGGAGCCTGCCTGGTGCTACACCAGGTGCTGTAGGCTTGGGAGAAGGACCTGGCAACCCACTCCCAAACACAATCAGCCATTGAAAACCCTATAGTAGCAGAGAAACCCTGACAATAGTGCTGGGCATGGCACAGTGTTGTGGAGTGTTTCTGTCGTGCATAGGGTCATTATGAATCAAACTCAACTTGACTGCACCTAACAACAGCAAGGTTTTTTCCATGTATTCATATAATTGCATCCTATATTTTGAGGTTTTCCTCTTCCTCCTTACCCATATACATTATTTTTCCTCCTGTTCCCCCTTCCCCAAACTCCACTCCCATCTGCTGATACCCTCCCTACTTCTTTCTGATCTGCTTGTATTTCCTGTTTTTAAATAGATAGGATTGTGCATTTTTGTGTGTCTGAATATGTATATATTTTTTCTTCCTTTAAGTTAGATTTAGCTCCAAAATATGAGTAAGAACATATGACATTTCTCATTTTGAGACAGGGGAATTTTAAAGACCATTTCCTCATTTTGTGATGTTGTTGTAGGTGCCATCAAGTCAGGTCTGACTCATGGTGACCCTATGTATAATAGAACGTGCCATGCCTGACACTATATCAGTGCTTCTCTGCTATTCACAAGGTTTTCAATGGTAGATTGTTTTGGGAGTGGATTGCCAGGTCCTTTTCCCAAGCCTACAGTGCCTGATATTCCCATGCTGTGTCCCATCCAATGGCTAACCAGGCTGATCCTGCTTAGCTTGAGAGTATATGATAAAGAACTAGTTTTATATCATCATATTGATTAATACTCCTATATTGACTTTATACTCATTATTTATTGTTTTTAAAAAATCATGTCTTGCTGGGAGCAGTGATACACAATTATAATCCCAGAAACTTGGGAGGTGGAGGTGGGAGGATCACAAGTTTGAGGACAGGCAGTCTGCATAACTTAATGAGAACTTGTCTCAAGATAATTTTTTTTTATGGTACTGAGGGTTGAACCCAGGGCCTTACACTGGCATGCTTTGCAAGTGCTGGACCACTGAGCTGTACTCCAGCTCATTTTCTTACTTTTTGAGACAGGGTCTTGCTAAATTATGCAGACTGGCTCTGGTCTCGAACCTGCAGTCTTCCTGCCTCTGCCTCCTGAGTCGCTGGGATTACAGGAGTTTGCCAGTGTGCCTGGCTAGGATAAAAATTTTTAAGGAAGTGACTGAGGGTGCAGCTCAGGAGGCCCTGGGTTAAACCCTCAGTACCACAAAAAAAAAAAAATTATCTTGAGACAAGTTCTCACTAAGTTATGCAGACTGCCCAAGGCCCTGGATTCAACTCCCTAGTACTACAAATATAAATATAAACATAAATTAAAATGAAAACAAAGCAAGAAACATGGCATATAAAAGTATTTTCTCCCCATTAACAAATGACATTTATATTTTTATTATTCATACTCAACAGTAATCTTTAAATGCTGAGATAATACAGAGAACTTTAGTTGCCTATTTGCAGATGTACATATCATTATTGTTCCTACATAATATGTAAAGTGAATAGAATTACAACTATACATTTTTTTCTCACATAGCTATTTGAAAAAGTAGAAATATCTTGACATGAAACATGAGAAAGTAGCACAACCTTTGTATCTGTTGAAAATCAAGTTTAGATAAAATTGGAGAATTGCTATTGTCTCACCCTGGTCAACTGAAATCCATGCACACACTCAATAACATTCCCTCTGCCACATATTCACATAATCTTCTAAACTTTTTACTCCAGGAGGTGACCCAGGAGCTGAAAGCTGAAGTTGCATTTGGACTGAGACCCCACATAAGTCTGACTTTGCTCGCTGCATCCTTATCAACCTCCACAGCTGGCCATTTCACTGCCCAAATCCAAGTCCTTGCACTGCCTTGCTCTAAGGTGCAGCTGTACATCCCCACGTTGCTCCTGCTGTGCTCTCCACTCCAGCTCCCTTGCAGCTCTCACCCATGACAAGCCTTCTGAGGAACACCAATCTAGGGGGATTCTGTGTAAACTACCCCCAGCAGCATTACTGCCGACCCCCTCTCTCTTCCTTCAATGTCCTCCTAGTACTTTCCTCCATCTTATTTTATGTCTATTTGTTATTTATTCTCTGATATTGCATGAGGGCAAGTCTGTGATTAACTCTCTGCTCTATGCTCATCTCTTAGAGCAATGCCTAGCAGATTGTAAGGACTCAGACCCAGGCTCTGTGGGTGAGCCATCTTGAAAGTGAGTTATCCAACTCCCAATGAAGTCACACCAGGTAAAATTGTGTGGAATGAAGATGAACCATCCCTGCGGAGCCCTGACATATCTAAGTTTCAAAAATAAAGTAAATAGTTGGTTTTACTTTAAGCCACCAAGTTTGGAGGGAGTTTGTTATACAATAGTATAAAACTGAAGCATACATATTTATTAAGTATTTGCTGAATGAATGAAGGAAAAAAATCCATGCTTCATACCACTAATATGGCCTGGAGAAACTGAGTAGGTTCCTCAAAACTGGTCTAATTTAAATGTGAAGTATATTTATTTTGTTGCTGTTAGGTGCCATCCAGCTGGTATCTGACTTATAGTGACCCTATGTACAATAGATGAAACACTATTGTTGGTGCTTCTCTGCTGTTCATAGGGTTTTCAATGGTAGATTGATTTTTGGGAGTGGGTTTCCAGGTCCCTCTCCCAAGCCTACAGCACCTGGTGTTCCCAGGCGGTCTCCCATCTAAGGACTAACCAGGCCCCACCCTGCTTAGCTTCTGAGATCTGATGGGATTGGAACCACAGGACTACAGCTGTGTTTTTATTTTGGGAATTTGTTTTTTTTATGATTTGAGAAGTTAGACATCATAAAAAGTCACACTGGTAAAAAGAACTGGCCAACATTCTGGCAGAGGCTTGAGGGGAATGGACCCAGTGATGACACAGAGACTATTTTGGAGAGAATGAAACCCGTCATCTTGTGAGGTGAAGGGATGAGGCAGGTATTTGTGACACTACAGGACTACCTTATGGGAATATTTGACAAAGCTGAGCATATGCTTATTCTAAGTAGTTTGAATGCCTATATAAGGTCATAACCAGGTTTTGTTGAGGCCTAAAGTTGTACAATTTGAGATCTCACTTTTAGAAAAAGAATAAAAAATGCAAATAAAAATAGAATCATATCATATGATCCAGAAATGCACATTTCTGGTACATCCAAAGAAACTGAAATCAATATGTACAATAGATATTTGCCCTTCCATGTTCATTACAACATTAGTTACAATAGCTAGAGTATGGACTTGACCTAAATGTTTATGCATGAATGTTGTTGTTGTTGTAAGGTGCTGTTGTTAGGTGCTGTCGAGTTGGTGTTTGACTCATAGTGACCCTGTGCATACCAGATGAAACAATATTGTTTGTACTTCTCTGCTACTCACAGGGTTTTCAATGGCTGATTGTTTTTTGGGGAGTGGGTTGCCAGGTCCTTCTCCCAAGCCTACAGCACCTGGTATTCCCAGGTGGTCTCTCATCCAAGTACTAACAAGGTCCAGCCCTGCTTAGCTTCTGAGATCTGAGGGGATCAGATGCCACAGTGATAATGGAATACTATTAAACCTTGAAAAGGCAATCAGGCCATTTGCAACAACATAGATCAATCTGGAGAGTGTTATGCTAAGGAAAATAAACCAGACATAGAAAGATAAATACTGCATGATCACATGATATGTGAAATCTAATATAATTGAACTCATAGAAGTAGAGAGAACTATGTTTACTGGAGGCTGGGAAGAGGTGAAGAGGGAGGGGAGGGAGAGCTATTAGTCAACGGATACAAAGTTTCAGACAGTAAGAATAGTGCAATGTACAATGAAACACATATATGGAAATATCACAATGAAATGCATGTCAGAATGAAACAAACTAAGTTGTACCTTAAAAATTTCCAATAATAAAAAAAGAATAGTTTTTGAGATCTGCTGCATGCAGAGTTACTACAGCCAATAACAATATACTATGTATTTTGAAATAGCTAAGAGTAAATTTCAAATGTATCACTACAAAAAATGATAGATAATTGATGTGATTGTTGTTGTTAGGTGCCATCAAGTGGGTATCCGACTCACAGCAACCCTACATACAATAGGCGAAACGCTATTGTCATTGCTTCTCTGCTGTTCATAGGATTTTCAATGGAGGATTTGTTTTTTGGGGGAATGGGTTGCCAGGTCCGTCTCCCAAGCCTACAGCACCTGGTGTGCCCAGGCGGTCTCCCATCCAAGCACTAACCAGGCCTGAGATATGATGGGATGGGATGCCACAGGGCTTCGGCTGCAGGCAATTGATGTGATAGGTATGTTAATTATCTTGACTTTGTCATGCCACATTATGTACCTGTATGAGAACATCACGTTTCATACCATAAATGTATACAATTATGATTTACCAATCAAAAAGACTGTAAATAATAGACTTTAAAGATTAAAAATGAAAAAGATAAGCAAGTTTTAAAAACTAGATATAAAGCTGGGTATGGAGAAGCATGCCTGTAATCCCAGAGGCTCAGGAGGCAGAGGCAGGAGGATAACAAGTTAAAGACCAGAGGCAATCTGTAATTTAGTGAGACCCTGTCTCAAAAAGTAAAAAAAAAAAGAAAAAAAAAGGTGGTGGGAGTGCAGCTCCGTGGTACAGCACTTGCAAAGCATGCAATCGTGAGTCCTGGATTCAACCCCCAGTAACCACCAAAAAAAAAAAAAAAAAGGAAAAGGAAAAAAATACGAGGTTTATTTGTGAATACCACTTTGATGAGGAAAATTACAAGTTATAAATTTTGAAAGGCTGATGAATATTACAAACTTCTCACAAACTAGGGAAAAGTAGTATATCATTCATTAATTAGCTGCTTAGTATCCCTTTACAATTTTTTCCTACATTTCTGGATCAATTCTCTTCCATCTTTTCTTCATAAGACAAAAATTTTAGCTAAATTTTTAACTTAGGGTAAAGAAATGTGGAAGTTGCTAATAAAAACAAAACTACCACACACCATTATGAATCTGGTCTCGTTATTATTGCATAGTACACAAAGGATACAATGGCTACCAACACAGCTATGATCATACACAAGAGGCAGCACTTGGATGGTAAGTCCTTGCAGCCTCCTCACCCCCAGGTGCTGGGGATTTAGCCAAGAGCCTCCCACACGCAAACACAGTGTTGCACCAGGGAGCCACACCGCCAGACACAGTTACTTGTAGCTTTTTATTTGCTTTCAAATAGAGCTTTCCAGAAGCTTATGGAGGAAATTTCAAGATTAGACACAAAGAAAAGTAAGCTACTTTATTTTTTAATATTTCTTTTACTTCCTGAATTTTATTTATTTACGGGGTTGAATCCGCAAGGGGTTGAACCCAGGGCCTCAGGCATGGTTTGCAATTACTCTACCACTGAGCTGCACTCCAAGCACATTTTTTGCTTTTTATTTTGAGGCAGGCTTTCACTAAGTTATGCAGGGTACCCCTTGCCTTGAACTTGTGATCCTCCTGCCTCAGCCTCCTGAGTCACTGGGATTACCGTTGTGTGCCATGGTGATGGTCTCTTCCTAGACCATCATGAATGGAGACTGCCTGGGAATAGTAAGTGCTGTAAGCTTGGGAGAGGACCTGCAGCCACCTCCTGAAACAATCAGCCTTCAAAAACCCTATGAGTAGCAGAGAAGCACTGACATAGTACTGGACATGGCACAGTGTCAGGGGGTGTTTTGTTTTGTTGTACATAGGGTGGCTGTGAGTCAGACCCAACTTCATGGCATCTAACAACAACAACAACAGCAACAACAACGTGAGAGTTAAATTATAATTGTGATTTTGAAAGTAACTATCTCAGAACTCTTTCTTTCTCTGGTTATTATTTATTACTCAGTGGTCTGGGTATCACTGTTGTCTGAGAATGACGGATGGAAACTAGAGCTTGCTGATTGCACAAATGGATGATAGTGTAGGGGAAAAAGTGGCAAAGGACCTTATGTACGGAAGTGAACATACTTCTACAGGATGACTTTAGATAATGCCTTTACCACAAATTTGTGTTTGTTGCTTTAAATATATATTTTTAAATTGACTTTTTTGTTTACTTTTTTAGTTTATGTGCTCCCAGTGGTTTTGATAATGCAACAAAAATGTTACCAAATTTGTAATGATTGAAAATGTAATAGTTAATTTTAATCTTTTTCATCTATCAAATGATGTATCAAGTGCCTCTTTGAGATATCTAACTGTTAAATGATAACAGATAATTTTATACTGCCTCATTCCAAATGTGTTTGAGAGTGGTCATCCTAAATACTGTTCTAATAATATTCTCTGAGTAATACAGTTATAGCATTTTATCTCATCAGAATTAGCTGCTCAGATGTTGTTGTTAGGTGTTGTCAAGTCTGACTCATAGAGACCCTAAGTACAACAGTAGAAACACTATTGTCAGTGCTTCTCTGCTATTCATGGAGTTGCCAACAGCTGATTGCTTTTTGGAAGTGGGTTGCCAGGTCCTTCTCCCAAGCTGCTCAGATACTAGCTATTAACTTATGAGTTAACTGAGTGATAAAACAAAATAAATTCCTTAGCTTTTTTTCATATGACATTAAAAACTACTTTCTAAGCTTTCTTACTTTACCTTTCCATGTTTTTGACATTCTCACACTGCATCACGGTCCTTGAAAAGTTCCCATACTCTGTGAATTGTGGATTTCTGGATTTGGAATAGCTGCAAAAGTTTTTAAGGAGGCACTCAGAATAAACTTAAAATGATTTTAAGTTTCTCACTTGCTCACACATACTATTTTGATTTTAGCCTTTATGGTTTCAGAAGAATGATAAAAATTTCTTGTCCACAAAGTATTTTTATGTTGAATTTCTTCTTGCTCCCCCATGAGGCTTATTTCCATATATAGGCTAGCACTTTCTCTCTTATATTTCTTGGAGTTGTGTAGCTTTCTTGTTCAGTTCCTTTCTGCTCTGTGGTTTAGCTTGAAGTTATAACCAGCAATGAGAAAGAGAAACTGAGTCCTAAAACACAACCTGCTGTGGAATAAGAAATATGAATCCTCCTAAGGGTAATACTTTTCTGAGCTTACTTATATTTTAGACTTAATATGCCTAAATAAGTACTTTAAACAATATAACAACCAGGTGCAATGGTGAAGGCTGGTAAGTCCAGCAACTGAGGAGGCTGAGGCATGAGGATTAAAAAGTTCAAATCCAGAGGCAGCCTGAACAACATCGTAAGACCCTGTCTCAAACTAAGACAAATAAATAAAAATAAATCACAGGAATGTGGCTCAGTGTTGGAGAACTTGCTAAGCATGCATGAAGCCCTAGGCTCAATCCCAAGCACTGGAAGAAAAGGTAATAACAAGGGCTGGGTTATGGCTCAGTGGGAAAGAGTGCTTTCCTGGCATGCACAAAGGCCTGATTTTAATGTCTGTCACTAGAAACAAAGTAAGACAAAAGTGATGACAACAGATGTTTCTATGTGTACTAGAAATCTTATTCTTTAAAATAAATAGGTGCACATTACAGTAATTATTTAAACCTATTATCTAGAAATCTCTTGTACTAAAAATGTTGCTGTTGTTGTTGTTGTTGTTAGGTGTCATCAAGATGGGTCCAACTTATAGTGACCTTATGTACAACAGGATGAAGCACTCCCTGAAACGTTCCTATGCATGGCACTATGTCAGTGCTCCTCTGCTATTCAGAGAGTTTTTAATAGCTGAATGTTTTGGGATTGTTTTTGGAGTGGGATGACAGGGACTTCTCCTTCTCTCCTTTTGTGGTTCTGGGGATTGAACCTAGGGTCTCAGCACAGAGAAGCACTCTACCAACTGAGTTAAACCCCAGTCCTATCTTTAATTTTGACAATAGGCTAAGTAGAATTCAATGCTACTTTAGCTCTAAAACTAAAAGAGGTGGTAGAAGGGAGATATTGTTTACAGAATAGTTCTGTCTCTTAGTTTCACAGCTTGGCATATATTTATATAAAAAATATTAGCAATTTGGTTTTGTTTGGTTTTGTTCCCTATGATATGCATATTTCAAGAATACAGAATAAGAGCACTGGGTGCAGTGGCGCACACCTGTAATCCCAGTGGCTCGGGAGGTGGAAGCGGGAGGATCACAAGTTCGAGACCAGAGGCAGTCTGTGTAATTTAGCAAGACCCTGTCTCAAAAAAAAAAAAAAAGGTCTGGGGGCACAGCTCAGTGGTCCAGCACTTGTAGAGCATGCAAGCGTGAAGCCCTGGGTTCAATCCCTAGTACTGAAAAAAAGAAAAAAGAATACAGAATAAACAGTTCCTTTCAGCTTCAGTGTTCCTTATAGCTTAGGATATTGGAAAGTATAAGAGTAAATTCATTGAGATCAGTCATTAGGTACTATGGTAAAGTCGCCAATAAGCTGGCTGGGGTGCTTTTCCTCCACCTGGATAGAAATCATGGACAGGCAAGGAGAAGCCCTTCAAATTCTGGTCTTAGTCAGCTGCTGTGTCTCTTGATATTTGACAGTAGTGAATGGTGGCAGCAGCTGGTTGGAGTGGCAGGAACAAGTGACATCCCTTAATGTTACAGCCCTTATGTATGCTGAGGATTTCTGACTCCTCAGCCAGCCTGCATTACAGCTCTTACGCAGGTCAAAAGGGTTGGGCCACAAATGTTACAGATCTTATGTAGATTGAGAAGTTAGGAATCTTCAGTCTTCAACAACATTTTGTATTCATGTTTCTGAGTGGGCCTAGGATCCTCAACCCTGAGAGTGGCCAATGTTTTGGCTCCTGGGCCCAAAGTTTCTGAGACTCTTGGCCCTAAAGTCTTGGCCACTCTCTGGACTTTTTCTTTTTCTTTCTTTTTTTCTTTTCTTCTCTTTTTTTCTTTTTCTTTTTTTTTTTTTTCAGTATTGGGGGTTGGACCCAGGGCCTCACGCCTGCATGCTTTGCAAGTGCTAGACCACTGAGCTGCCCATTTTTTTACTTTAAGGGTCTCGCTAAGTTACACAGACTGCCTCTGGTCTCAAACTTGTGATCCTCCTGCCTCTGCCTCCCGAGCCGCTGGGATTACAGGTGTGCACCACTGTGCCCAGCACTCTCTCTGTACTTTTTCTTGTGACCAGGGCCTGAAGTTTCTCCTTTCTGGCTCTTTGCAGCCCTCTGTCATTCAGCCTCAGTTGTCAGCTCCCTCTCACATTCTTCTTACTTCCATTGTTCCTCTTTTTCTTGCCTTGGTTACTCCTCTGGAACTCTCTCTCTCTGCCTTTTAGTTCTTGGCCACTGTTACTGACAGTCAGAAGAGAGTTATCACTGTGCTACTTCTGCTTGCACTAGTTTTCTATTTGCTGCCTTTCTGGCAGCTGTAAGTGTCTTGTTACTCCCCATTCAATTAATAGGTTCTATCCTTTCTTTTCTTTTTCTTTTCTTTCTTTCTTTCTTTTTTTTTTTTTTTTTTTTTTTTTTTTTTTTTTTTTTTTTTTTTTTGTGGTACTGTGAGTTGAACCCAGGGCCTTGTGCTTGCATACTTTGCAAGTGCTATACCACTAAGCTTTACCCCCAGCCCATTTTTTTTGACTTTTTGAGACAAACTCTCACTAAATTATGCAGACTGCCTCTGATCTCAAACTTATGATCCTACTGCCTCCGCCTCCTGGGATTACACACATGTGCTACCTTGGTTGGCTTAATAGGTTCTGTCCCTTTAAAGTTGTGGGATGATTCAACTCTTCCTCCACCTCCACAGCTGCTATCACCCATTGAGTGCTTCTTGGCCTCACTGCCTATGATTGGGACTGCAGGGGGATGGTGGCTGGCACTGCCCACTCTTGTCAGGCAGCAGGAAAGCGGTTCCCAGGTATCAGCCCCAGCTGAGATGGTCCTGAGGCCCACAGCTAATGACTGCACCACAGAGCATTGTGCCATTCCATCACTGTCCTTCTTGCTGTCATTTCTGTTGTTGTTGCCTTTTCTTCTTTATTCATGCTGGTAGCATGAATAGCTGTACTTCCAAAGGTAGGCAGAATGACAAGCCTTTTATTGGACTTACTGTTGCAACCCCAGGGGAAAGAGCATGGGAGTTTTTCTCCCAGTTTGGTTGATAAGTGAGCTGAACAGTCTACATATATAGCCAGAAAAGGGGTGTTTGCACCAATTGCATTTTTCTTATGTATCCAGAAAGGTTGGCTCGATGAAAGAGTTTCTCTCACACACTAGAGTTGGCTGAACAACCTTATATAGCCAGAAAAGGGCTTGCTTGTATTTGCTCACTTGAACAGCCTACTTATACAGACACAGGTTTATATTTGCAACAATCACAGTGGTTCCACCAATGCTCACTCACCCTATTGAGTAAATGATTAGTGTTTTTGCATCAATCCTAGTGATCCTGTAGGTGGAAATGGCTCACTTGCTCACTCTAGTCAGAAATAGTTCACTCACTCAAATGAGCTAAAAAGCGTTCTTATATAGCCAGAAAGGGGATGTTTGCACCAATCAATGATGTCTGTCATTACCACCTGAGCTCCACCTCCTGTCAGATCAGCAACTACACCCTGTCAGTCCATGGAAAAATTGTCTTGTGTGAAACCAGTCCCTGGTGCAAAACAGTTGTGGACTACTGCTCTAAGAACAAAGAGAACTATGTTGTTGTTGTTCTTGTTAGTGCCATCGAGTCGTGTCCAACTCACAGTGACCCTCATAGGGTTTTCAATGCTGTTTTGGGATTGCCTTGGGAGTGGATTGCCAAGTCCTTCTCCCATTTTCTCAGTGCTGGGAATTGAACCCAGGACCACAGAGACTGTAGAGCAGCGATCTACCAACTGAGCTAAATCCCAGCCCTCAAAAGGTTGTTGTGTGCCATCTGCTTGAGTCCAGCTCATAGTGACTCTCATAGGGTTTTCAATGTCTGATTGTTTCAAGAGTGGATTGCCACATTCTTCTCCAATTTTTATGGTGCTGGGGATGGAATCCAGGTCCTCAAAAAGTACAGAGCAGGCACTCTACCCACTGAGCTAAACCCTAGCACAAGAGAACTATAAAAATTACAAGCTTTTAGTAAGTACATTGTAATTATTATTATATTTGGGAGGTATATTATGTGTATTGTAGGGTAAGTCAAATGAACAATTATGTTTCTATTTGTGATTATGGATGCCTTCATGATCTTTGAAAGAAGACAGATTTATGAATAGTGAGGCAGAGTAAAAAATTCTATATTTCTGAATTTGGTTGGGAAGTCAATATGAACTTCTAATGGATTTTTTTTAAAATCAGTCTATCTTTCTATATACAAAGATCTGATTTTCAAATGAACTCAGAATCAACATAAAGAAATCAAATTTAGCACAACTCAGAATAGGGGCTTTACTACTTATTACTAAAAGGAACATGAGTAATTTGAAGAACAAGGTATTTCATCTCATCAATTAAAAGGAGTTTGGGAGAGGAAATGGTAGAGATGTTAAGAGAAAAATGAAGCTATGTAATATTTTTTAGGAGCATGGAAAGGAAGTATGATTCCTATCCTGCATTAAGGGCTTATTAGAAGTTAGAGATCATGAATGTTAATAATAAGAGTCATTTGATTTATTTTGTTTTTCTCCAGCCAAGCTCATATGTTGATATGTAAGCATAGACAAAGCAGAGATTAAAACAAAACTAGGGTTGTGATTTAGCCAAGTATAAGGAAGTAAAACAAGGGTAGGAAGTGATTATAATCAACTCTGGAATTTAAGCTGGATAAAGATAGAAGTGAGGGTATGAGAGAGTGAGGGACAGTGAAAAAGATGTGTTAGGATTAATGAATTGTAAGTCGTGGTAGGGCTTGGAGGGTTGATGTAATTGTCTATATCCTAACTAGAGGTGATAAACTGGAAAAATAGATGGTGGTTAGAAAGTGGAATAGCTCAGCTGGGCACCATGGTGCATACCTTTAATCTCAGCAACTCAGGAGGCAAGGGTAGGTGGATTGAAGTTTGAGACCAGAAGCAGCCTGCATAACTTAGTGAGACTCTGTCCCAAAATAGAAAGAAGTAAAAAAATGTGCTGGAAGTATGGTTCAGTGATTGAGTGCTGGCAAAAAGCATGCATGAGGCCCTGGGTTCAAAACCCAGTAGACCAAAGAAAAACAAAAGGAATACTACAAGTTGAGAAGATAAAGGGTTTACAGTTGTTGGGAAGAGCAAGGACTGTGTTTTGATCATGAGAGTAAATGGCTGAGGTAGTGAAAGGGGACCAAACCATTGGAGGAGATGAAGTCAAGTCACTGAGTGATAACATATTAGAAAATCTGTGTGGATATCAAAGGCAATTAAGAATTATGAGAGAAATAGCATCTAAGACAGTATCAGTGAGTCAGCAACTGACATCTTCCAGGAATGAGGTGGAGATGGTAACACGGAGCCTGAGCACTGTGATAGGGGAAGGTAGCACAGTATTTGATGTATATAACCTAAGTGACTCTTTGGACAGTGGAGGCAGAATTTTCTGGAGCAAAAATGTCTTCCCAACCTCTAGGCCAGATAGTAAGTGGTGTTTCAAAGAAAGAACACGCACCTTTTGAGATGGCTGCAGAGGAAAGGGCTACAGAGTTGACCACGTTTTAAAGCAAGAAATGGGTCAGCTGGTCAGAGAAGCCAATGACTGTGTGAGTCTTAAAGACCACAGTGGAAAGATTTCAGGAGTTAGGCAGGGACAAGAAATGGGATCAGCAAAAGGGATGTTCAGAACCTTCTGGGAGTTAGAGTCCTGAAGATAAGACTTGATTTGGGCTTTTTATGGACTGAAGTCAGACCCTCTAGCATTTAATCATATCTGATCTCAGAAGCTAAGCAGAGTTGGGCTTGGTTAATACTTGGAAGGGAGACTGACTGGGAATATTGGATGTTGTAAGCTTGGGAGATGCACTTGGCAGCCCACTCCCCCCAAACAATCAACCACTGATAACAATATGAATAGCAGGGAAGCACTGACAATAGTGCCAGGCATGGCACAATGTCAGGGACTGTTTCATCTGTTGTACATTGGGTTGCTATGAGTTGGACCTGACTCGAAGGCATCTAAAAACAATAGTAACAACAACAACAACAACAACAACAACAGCAACAAAATCAATAGGCATGAAGGGCATACTGACATTAATCTTGATGAAAATCTTGGAAAAAACTTTAAATTCAGAATTAAAGCCTTAATGAAACAAAAGTGAAACTTCAATGCCAACTTAAGGACAGCTTAGGTTTAGGCTAGTCATGAGTAAAATGCCTATGGCAAAATGTCTACCTTGTTACAGGGTGGTGTATGAGGTAGTTAAGGAATCTCAGATCTTGAGGATAATCAAGGCTTATTACTCATTATCTTTATTTAACACCATATAGAAATAATTGCTGCTATCACAAAGATTTTCATTGTCACAACGGTCTCTTTCTCCAAGGTAGGCAAAATGTTTCTGCCTTCTTGCCTGACAGGAATTTGGGTAGCAATAGCATCTTTTTATTTACAGACATTTATTTTCAAGGAAAAGTTGAAACTTTAAATTTCATTTTCAAGAATTCCAAAGGGTGAAAGCATTCTTAACTCACTATCTTCCTGCCTCCACTTCCCAAGTTGCTGGGATTATACCCACTGCACATGGCTGATATGCACGATACTCTTCAATACACTAGATTGTACAGAAAATAAAAGTAGGGTTATAAATGCCTACCTCATAGTTTTTATTTGTTGCTGTTGTTGTTAGGTGCCAACTCATAGCGACCCTGCGTACAACAGGCAAAACACTATTGTCAGTGCTTCTCTGCTGCTCATAGGGTTTTCAGTGGCAGACTGATTTTTGGGAGTGGGTTGCTGGGTCCTTCTCCCAAGCCTACAGCACCTGGTGTTCTTAGGCAGTCTCCCATCCAAGTACTAACCAGGCCCGACCCTGCTTAGCTTCCAAGATCTGATGGGATTGGATGCCACAGGGCTATGGCTGCAGGCCATAGTTTTTATAGAATAAATTAAAACATGCAAAGTGCATAGCCCAATGCTTGCCTTAAGTTGAATTTTATTTCTAAAAATATTTTTTGAGAAATTATTGTATTTGTTTTTGAAAAGTCTTACAGAAATAAAGAATTTTTTGTTGCAATAAATCTATCTTTTTAGATGGGGCTGGGATTTAGCTAAGTTGGTAGGGTGTCTGCTCTGCATTTTCTGAGCACCCAAAGTTTGATCACCAGCACTGCAAAAATGGGAGAAGGATGTGGCACTTCACTCCCCAAAACAATCCTGTAATAATCAGCCATTGAAAACTCTATGATGGTCACTATGATTTGGACCTGACTCCAGGGCACCTAACAATAAACCACAACAGCTTTTTAGATAAGCTCTTTTTTCTTTCTCATTTTATTGGTAAATGATGATGGAGTACAGAGTAATACAGCATTGGCTTTTTCCTTTATGGAACTATTACATCAATTTTAGTTACACTTTTATTGACTTACAAGGTTGATGGAATCTTTTGACTAATATGTAGTAAACCTCAATTGCATATTTGGATTATATTCTCCTTTTTTCCAATGTACTCATAAAGTTGCGTTTTTACTTTGAGATTATCCTCTCCCCCTTTATCCCTCTAAATTGATTCTCCTCCCTATCCCACCTTCCACAATCTTCACTTCCTTCTGCTACTTCGCTCCCTCCTTCTTTCTATTCTTTATATTGTCATCTCTTCACTAAGTTTAATTGTGCATTTTTTATATATCAGCTTATGTAGGGGAGTTTTTCTCCCTTTAAGCAAGTGTCAGCTTCCACATATGAGTGAGAACATATGGTATTTCTCTTTTTGAGCTTATGGTTCATTCACCTAAACTATTGTTCTCCAGTTCCATCGATTTTGCTGAAAATGATATTATTTCATTTTTAC